>ML792482.1:154900-165312 GCA_009831015.1 Picea engelmannii | reverse complement strand
TTAATTAATTAAATCACTTTAATTAATTAATTAACCTTTTTACCTCTGAAAAACACCTTATCTCTCCTTGTGGCTTCCCTGGCCACTGAAAGTCACTTCTAGCCATCCCATCCTGTAGTGTTGCTCCTCCCGATTCCAATGAGTTATTACACTGAGAGGTTCCTCCAAGTAATGTGCCCAAAATGACCTCTTTAGTGATTTCAATTAACTTATAGCTCAAAATAGTCAAAATCATGGAAATCGTCGGAATGCAACAAAACCAAAGCCAACCTATGCGGAATGGATTATAATGATGGAATATGATGATCAATGAAATTTGGACCCCACAATGCCTCTCAAATACCCTTGTACTCACTATAACATCCATCTGGCTACTCTGGTCATCATAAATCTCTGCACTGTGATGATGCCCCAAAGTGGGGACATTACAAAAAGGAAGGTAACCAAATAGTTAGGCAAGCAGTAGGAAGTGTGTGGACGATTTGTTGAATCATGGCCAGACCTTCCAACTCATCATGATGGAATACATGACATAGTTATGTGGTATTATGTAGTCGATGCATGGATGCATTGTGTAGATGTGACATGGGTATTGGTACATTGATTGTTATCTTATTAACTGTTGCATTATGAAAAGTCTGTGTGACTAATAATACATGTGTATGTAATGATGAGTTCATTCCAATCGATAGTTGGATTAATATAAGTAATTGAATTATAGTTGTAAACAATTCTGAGAGCACTTTGTGATTTTGTTTTGACTCATTGCCATGAAAATATATATCTTGCACATGAGATATTGACAATTTGTTTGGCTGAGGAATGCTGAAATTGCAACAGGAAAGGGGTATGGGATATGGTAGTGTTGTAAGCCCATAAAGAATACCAATTCCTATTACTGCAAGAGTAAAATTGTTATGAGTAGAAGCTCATGTCTAGATGGTTTATTTTTCTTATATAAAATAGTTTTGGGAATTATGATTTGATAATTACTGACAAATTGTTTTGGCTGTATGTAAATTGAGGAAATTACAGGTAGGATGGTATTGGATATGGAAGGGATGGAAGACCATAAGGAAGAATGATATCCACAACTGCAAAGCCAAACATTATGAGCAGAAATCTCATGCTTGGAAAATTTTGTTTTCCTGTATAAAACAGATTTGACATTTATATTGAAATGGTTATAATGATATCTTGTGATGAATGTATGTGTATAATACATATGAGATGTTTGATATGCAAGCTGGAAAGCATGGAAAAGGCTACTGCTGAGCCATGAGAACCCGTGGTAAGCCATGATCGCCTAGAATATGTTGTGTTGAGGTAACACAATGCCAGAGGGACGCCTCAGCAGAGCACGTCTGAGGGATGCCTCGATTGTAAGGCTTGATAAAGTCTCTGGAATTCTTCCTGTACGAGAAAACCTTGGCAAGGAAAGATAAATCACCTGAGGAACTATATAACAAAGAAGGGAATTCCCTAGCCTGGCCTGGAGGGTGAGTGACCGCAAGGAAGAGGAGACCTTGATAGTTCTTGTAAACTATTGATTGGGATCATGCACACGATGGGTAGTTCTTCCTGTGAGAGAAAACCTTGGTAAGGAAAGATGGATCACCCGAGGGACTGTATAGCAGAGAAGGGGATGCCTGAGCCTAGGCCTAGAGGGTGAGTGACCGCAAGGAAGAGGAGACCTTGATAGTTCTTGTAAACTATCGATTGGGATCATACACACAATGGGTATGTCAAGGAAAATAGTGAGCCAAGTTAACGAGACAACCATATGGATGCAGATCCATGAACCACACAGATAAGTATTGTACTAGATTATGAAAATTTACTCTTACAATATGACAAAGAATTAGAATTTTATGCACAAAGTTTTAACTGACATGCTCACTAATTTGAAATATTGTAGGAAAACGATGAATGTTGAAGATATAGAAAAGTACCAGACTATGAGAGAAAATAAGGTGATGTTGGAGCAACTAAATGACAAAGGCATAGAATGAAGAAAGTCCAATGGAATTGTTGCAATTGGAGTTCTGAAAGCCACAACTATGAAACTTCATGGCCGAGTGCACTGAAGCCCAAGAGAGAAGTGGAACAACCTGAGGAACTACATGGCAGAGAAAGGGGTTCATTTCTTTGGGCTGTGCAGGGCTGAGAGGGAAGGAGAGCTTGTTGGTTGGAACTGCTGTCGAAATATAAATTTTGAAGATCATTATACATGTTTTGGGTTGGAATGCCTATGTATACATGTTTAATTTTAGGCAAGAATGCCTATGTATATAAGATTGGGCTAGATTTCCTATGTGAATTAAGGCCAGAAGGTTTGGATTTGTAATATTAATAACATTGGAATAGTGTTGTGCACCGAGGACAATGCCAAAATAAGGGGAGGGGGATGTAGCATCCCGATTCTAACCCTTATAAACTATAATGTATTATGTAAATATGACTTAGGCTAGTGAGCTGGTAAAGTTGAAAAGGGGCCAGAGTGCCTAGGAAATGTAACACTTCCTATACATTAATAAAATACACCGATGGCTGCAAGACCGACAAGGACAAAAGAGATAGGGGGCTATGATTCCACGAGAGAGGGGGCTTGAGGGGATAATTCTTGTTATTATTATTTTATTTACCCATAATTGATTTTATGGAGAAGAGGGGGTTACATGAGCTTCTTGGGAGGGAGGCCATGTGGCTCTTGTCTTCATGTAATTATTTAAACGTCCCTTGGGGGCTATTTTGGGGTCCTTCTTCCCTTGGTTCATCCTCTCCTCACTGGTTCACTTGTTCTTATTCTTTCTTTGCTACACCTTTTATACTCTTCATTTTTGGGAGTCTCACTCTTGTTGCATTCATATGATCTTGGTCTGGGCATGGATATGAATGGCTACGTGAGGGTGGCTTGGGGTGAAGTTAGGGGATCGTTCTACCCCTGGTTCGTCTTCTTCCGTTGATCTCTTGTTCTTCTTCCTCTTCACTCGCTACTGCTAGTTCGTGTGCTCTTGGGATGAGCATGGAAATGAGTGTCACAAAGAGGATAGCCATCGTTGAATGACTGTAATGATTTACTGATCATTCCAGGAGGGAATGGATTCCCGTGTGCATGAACTTGATGGAAATTCATATGGAATTGTCCATAGCTGAGAGTCCTTGGATTTTCCAGCAGGGAGATTTCCTGACCAGTAGCACTGGAGCCCTAGAGAGAAATGGAACAACCTCAGGGACTTCATGGCATAGAAAGGTGTTCATTTCTCTAGGTTGTGCAGGCTGAGGGGGAAAGAGAGATGGAAATTAGGATTGTTGTGAGGTTGGGAAACCTGAGAGCTACTTAGCCAACTATTGTGTATTTAGACTTGGCCTAGGACCCATCCTTGTGGATTCATAGCCCTGGCTCGGGGGTGACCTGCTGTTGAGAGTAAATGAACAACATCGTCTATGGTTGGGAGGAACGTCCTTGGTCTGCAACCAGTTGGTGAACATTTATTTGCATAGATAAGTTCTCTCTGTGTTTTCCGTTTAATGTATTATGCTATGTATTTAATTATCTCTGAGATATGTATTCTAATGTGCATATCTACTGGTTATTTTTTGTGCATGGCACATTGTTTATCTCTTTTATGCTGTGAAATGGATCTTGTCTTATGCATGTGGTGTGCATGCTTCTAACATTGTTGAGAAGTCCTTTGTTTTCAAATTTGGATCAAAGAACTGAGTCTTGGGAATGCAACGTGCCTAGCCCGCGGGTGGTTGGGTGTGTTGCAGTCTGTTTAAGGTAACATAGCCCGGCCTGTGGGTGGTCAGGTATGTTACACATATCAATGACATATATCTAATCAAGAAATGATTAGATGGTTGCTAAGCATTGATACTATGTTGCACATCCTAATGAATATTCCTTCACTGTGTTTCCACCATAACTTTCAGCTCGAAGCTCGGATTTGAGAAAACAAATAGTCATTGGAAAGGTATTGAGGAGTATAAGACACATGTTAACCCATAATTTTAATTTGGGCACTATAATTTCTCAGAAAGTGATAAAATAGATTGGTGTGGCAACAAGAAGTGTGGAACAAGTGGCATATAAATGTTGTAACCTTTCGCTCAGAACTCATATTGGGGCATGAGTACAGTCATCGAAAAAATGTTTCAAAGAGGAATGCATCTAAGGAATCAGATTTTTAATTTGGTGCATTGTGTCCTTCATCAATTGGGATAAGGTATGAATTTTATCATTAATTTACAAAATTTCTATATTATGCATAATTCTAACAAAAGTGGTTACTTGCACATGGTGCAAAATTAGAGGTACAATAAGGTATATTCAAGCCTAGTATTGAATATCAAAGTTTTGGAAACCTACAAGATCTTGTAGACGTTGGATGAGGCAATAAAGAGCTACAAGACAAGTAATAGATCAAGTGGAATTGGGTTCCAAGAGCCATGCAATTACTTGATCTGAATATTTTTCCAAATAGTGTCAAAGTTTGGAGAAACCTTCCCAATGATAGAGGTGAGTGCCAAAGGTGATTGTTGTGTAATTAAGTTTGTAGATGCTTAGGGTAGTACCTATGCATAAGACTGGAGGCACACTTGACACATAAAAAAAGTTTTAGCTTACTAACCGGGCATTGCCATTAGGTAGAAGAGAACTCTGTAGAGAGTGTTATGTGAAAATAGTTTTCTAGAAAGAGGATAAGATTACACCAATGACCATTGTATGGGTTTGTTCTAGATTAATTCTAGGGTCTGTTGGATAGGAAAGAGGTCAAGATTGCTGCAAGAGGAGGAAGAATGACATCATGAGATGAGGTGTGAATCATGAAGTGGAAGAGTCATCTCTGAGTGCAAGAAGAAGGGATTGTTAGATATGATCTAGTAACTATTGTTTAAAAGTACACAAACAAGAAAGCTGTATGTATTATTAGAGTGTGCAACAAAAGAAAAGTAAAGGAGAAATGGTGGAGTGTAGCATTCCATTATGAGTTGAGTGGTGTTGAGTGGTCAAGTAGTGCTTCACAATGAATCACTTAAGGAAGTGAAAAAAAAGATATTAAAATTGAACTAAGCCATGGATGGCAAGGAGTATTAGAAAGATGACATAAAATAAAGATTTCAAAATATTGAAATGTCAATAAATGATAATGGTGTTTCAATACCAGTATGGTCAAGGAAATGAAAGTGGATAATTATATTCGAGTGTTAATATTCAACTAGAGTAGTGCATGTTACAACACTATGGATATTAAAAATTATATCCCAAAAGATGTTGGGATAGTATTTCTTTACATAAAGGAAGCAGTTGTGAGATGGGAACACTAGTGGACCTAGTGGTTGGAAATGCATAATGGCCAAGTAAGGCTTGGATAACAAGTGTAGAATAGGGGATAGTGGTGCATAGTTGAGCAGAATGGCAGTGCATCGAGTAGCAAGGTTCTACAAGAATTCAATGACAATCTACAATAACAATCAAATAATTTAATTAAAATTGAAATAGATATGCATTGGAGTGCATGATATAATTGGTGCATGATGCATATAATAAATATAGAATGCATGTGCATAAAATATACATGAAAGATCAAATGTTTGGTGCATACTGTTGTGCGTTTGTGCATGTAGACATGCCCAAACATGCTGGTGGAATGATTATAGACTAAGAGTAGTCTGCTGAAATATATATATATATATATATATAACTAATGATGGATTGTGTATTGAGGAAACATGATTATAGCCTGATGATATTGTTTCTTATGGTATCCATCCATACAAAGAAAAAACAAGGATGGTGGGAATTTTGATCAAGAGATTGGAAAAATGAGTCTCTGAGCTTCTATAAAGTACCAGTTGATCAGGTAGAATCAAGTAAATTGATGACAATCATACATGTATGCATTTGGGCTTGTTATGACATATAATTGCTGAAGGTAATTGAGGTAAGAATTCCCTCAGTTGAGTATAAAAATTTGAATTGATTTAAATGCAGGAGGCCTTGAGTATGAAAATAATATTTGTTGCTTGAATGAATTTATGGAAAACTAATTGCATACCATGTTATGTTGGTTATGAGGTCATAACCGAGTTATGTCAAGAGACATCACACCTGTTATAACAATGAATTCCATTAGAGATGGTCATGCGTGATGCCATGATGAGAATGGATATGGAAAGGATATAATACTATCCAAGTGCATAATGGTTTTCCCCTATGTAATTTAGGTTTGGACTACAACATTTTTTCCTACATTAAATAGCACTAAGGGATGATGTTTCTAGTGTTGTGTATGGGTTGAAGAGGAAGGTATAGAAATGATTAGATGAGTTGTGGGGAAGAGTTTGGATGAGGTATTCAGGCATGGACCATACCTTCCAACTCACATGGTGAATACATGACATGAACATATGGTATTCTAGAGTCAATGCAAGGATGCATTATGTAGATGGGGCCATGATTATTGGTACAATGGTTTTACTTAGTGGTAAATTTTGATTGCATTATGGAAATCTTGGTGCGCTGATAATGCATATACAGTGAATGATAGTTCCATTCTAGATAATCTGATCAATAGATTAATTCTAGTTTTAATATGAATAATAGTTGGAAGTGATGGAATTTTTAGGTTACTATAATTCTAAAAATCACTTCATGGACTGAATGCAAATATTGTGCATGAGATAATAACAACGTGTTTTGTTGCAAGAAAATTGAGAAAATTGTAGGAAGAATAGTCTTGGATATGGAAATAATGTAAGCCCATAAGGAAGACTAGTGTATACCGCTACAAGAGCCAAACATAATGAGAAGAAATTTCATGCGTGATAATTTTTATTTTCCTGTATAATCGGATTTGAGAAATTTATAATTAGAAATTGTTATGATATGCTAACAATTTGTTTGGTTGCATGTAAATTGAGAAAATTTTAGGAAGCATGGTCTTGGATATGGAAGTGGTGTAATCCATAAGGAAGAATGATATCTACTGCTGCAAGAGCCAAACAATTATGAGTATAAAACTCATGTTTGGGAATTTTGTTTCCTTGGTAAAATAGATTGGAAATTTTATTATTAAAAATTGTATGATGATGTCTCATATTAACTATATGCATGTGATGCAGATAGGATTATTTCAACGGGTTTTGGATTGCTAGTGAAAAATCTAGAAACAAGTTGGCATTTTTCTACAAGAGAACACCTTGGAAAATGATGGATTGCCTGAGGAACTGTATATCAGTGAAATGGATGCCTGGGCCTAGAGGGTATGTACAACATGAAGAATCAGGTTGTTAGGCCCGAAGAGTGAACTCTAGTGTGAGTTGTACTGTCAAAGAACCAAGTTGTCAGGCCTGAAGAGTGAACTCCTGTGTGAGTTGCAATGTCGAAGAACCGGGTTGTCAGAAGAGTGCAATCTTTTCTGAGTTGCACTGCAATAGCAAGGTTTTTGCTGGTTATTTTATGAATTTTTTCCTAGCAGTGAGTCCCTTGAGTTTCGAGTAGTGAGATTCCTAGTTACCTATGCCAAATGGACCTTAATAAACAAATGAATCATTCCTTGGGTTAGCTTTGATAAACAAATGGAACATCCCTTGGGTTAGACTTGATAAACATATAGCACATTTCTTGGGTCTACCCTGATAAACAAATGGAACACCATTCCTTGGGTTGGGAAGGTCAATGGAAAGAGAGATGGTGGAAATCAGGATAGATGTAGGAGAATGCTAATGGATTATGTATATGTTTTGGGGCTAGATTTCCTATGTAATTTGTTTAGGTGGGAATTCTTGTGCAATTTCGGGCCAGAGAGCCTATATGTTGATTATTGGCTGGGGAGATGGAATTGTAAAATGAAATTATACCTGTAGGGTGTTTTTCACTGAGGACAGTGAAAAAATAAGGGGGAGGGGATGTAACATCCCTGGTTCTAATATCTGTGAATTATAATGTAATTTCATAAATTTGAATTAGGCTGGTGAGTCGATGTGTTTGGGCGAAGAGCCCGTATTGATTTAATGTGGTCGAGGGATGAATTTCATATTATGAACATTGAAATAATTAATAAAAGTGATAATCCCTGGCTGGGATATGAAAGAGATGAAGAATGATAGGGGGCTATGATTCCATAAGAGATAGAGGGGTCTAAGGGGGAATTACTCATGGGTATTAATCCAACCCACATTCCTGAATTATTATCTTGTGTATAACCTTCTATTTTTCTATTGAGTGTATGAGAAGCAAATCATTTAACTCATGTAAGAGGGTGGGTGTGATTTGTCACATCCCATATTTATTGGAGAGCATGGGATGAAGTGAAATCATCCTTGAGAAGAGTGTGAATCAAGAAATAAAGTAAGAAAGGGGGGATTCCTATGCAGAAGGGGGGACAGTTCTTACATGCATATTTTTGGGTAGCAAAGAAGGAGAAGAGGGATGGGAGAGAACCAACCATGATATACTTCTAAGAAACCATTGTTAGGATAGGTTTTATGTTGAGAAAGAGGCTTGTGTGCCTGTAAATAAGGATGTAAGCATGTGGTGCAATTTCCCGTTGAGGAAATATCTCAGAGCCTTGTGAAGGATGTTGTGACAAAAACCTGAAGCAAATGGAAGTTCCCTTGAGTTCCCAATTGAGATATTCCTAGCTGACTGTGCCAGAGAGACCCTGATAAATGAATCACACATTCCTTGGGTTAACCCTGATAAATAGATGGCACATCCCTTGGGTTATCCCTGATAAACAAATGGTGCATTCCTTGGGTTGGGTAGGTTAGGACAAAGAGATATGGAGGTTTGGAACTATTGTTAGAATAGAACCTGGGTTTGGGAATACTTTGTGTGGAGAGTGGATAGCCAGTGGGACAGATATCCTTATGGACTCATATTCTCATCTCGGGGATGGCTTGATAACGAGAGAAAATGATCAACAATGCCTATAGTTGGGAGGTTCATCCTTTGTTTGTAGCCGGTTGGTTAATCATTGTTAAGCCCTAATATTGGCTCATTACCCCTTAATTGGGGCATATTATATTAGTAATGTTATTTTATTTATGTCAACTTTAGGCCATTAGTTGTAATTATACCTCCTAGTCTCCTATATATACCAAGGAGACATTTTCATTTTGAATCATCTTGTACTTGAACATTTAAGTGGGGTAAAAGGAGGTTGCCCCCTCGAAGAGGATTATTATCTAAAATTATCTCTCTTTCAAGGCGTTGAGTACTTTTTCTGAGGATTTTCTATGCTATATTGATATTTGGTTCTTAACATATGGTATCAGAGCTCAAGGTCTTGGGGTTTCGCTGCTACATCCGAGACACCTTGGAATTTTCACTATAAAGTTTTTTCTACAATGTTTCAAAAGGAACTGCTTGGAGGATATTTAGTAGATAAATCAAGGTACGTTGGGTTCAAAATTCAGCTCCTGTGGCCTTATAATTTCAGAGATACAACCTGTACAAGATAGGGTTCTGGAATCATCCTGAACTGAGTCATTGCGAAATTTTTACTATAAAAACTTTTATGTAACGTTTCAGACCCTGAAATCTAGAGGATATTTACAAAAATTAGTAAGGTATCTATGGTAAAAATTTCAGCTTTTGGGTCATCTTAAATTTGCATATACACCCTGTGTAAGATAGGGTATCTGACTAGACCTATTGACTAGTCTCAAGAAGGTGTTCCAGGTAAAACAATCATAACTTCTTCCTAGAGTATCCAAATTGCATGGGACTGGTTTCATTGGATCATGGACAATCTGTAGTATTTCTGGTGCAAGTGTCACAATTTTATATCTATTATTTTGTCTGGGGAACTCTATACAAGTGAGATCTCCCGGAAAGGCAAAAAATTGGCAAGTTGTGGGAAAGTTACCGTAAATTCCACTTGGCACATCCAATTTTGATCAGACCTGTGGCATTGTAGAGAATAAATATCAGAGAACTACATAAAAGAAATTTTCTTACCCAGAAGGGCCGAAACTTGGGGGATACAACAGAAGAAATATTGTCTAGCAGAACCACCTCAAAATCAAGGTTCAAAAGTGATACTTGGCCAACATGCCACCAAAAAAGGGAACTTCTACACCAAATAAACCTCCAGAAAATCCTACTTGGACTCTTGATGAAGGTGAAGAATTGTGTAGGGACATAAATGAACTATAAAATAAGATGGATTTAATGGAAGCTAAGTTGGATACTAAGATGGATTCAATGGAAGCTAAGTTGGATACTAAGTTGGATGGTTTAAAAGGGGAGATCATGGTAGTATTGAAAAATTTCGTAACAGAGAAGACACCTGAAAGTGAAAATGAATCCCATGAAATTCATGATGAGGACACAAGGAAGGTGAATCAAGAATGGAGAAACTCCAACTTTGGTTTGAAGACCAACCACGTTCCTAAGATTG
>ML792482.1:114681-132082 GCA_009831015.1 Picea engelmannii | reverse complement strand
CTAATTCAAACTGGAGCAGAATTGGTGTTTTGTTGTAGCTTTCCTCTTTTCAATATATCAACACTCTGTTCTTTGTTTTGTATATCAGTTGTTTATGGTTTAGTATTGCGTTAGCTATCTGAATCACACGCAAATGATATAATCTTATTGCACTTATCCATATATTGCTTCTTCCTAAATCGATAAAAGACATAACAATTATCAATTCTTTTTAGTGAATGATAGCTTTGTCTTCTTCATACTTTGAATTGGAATATATAAGTTTGCTGCACAATAGGTTTCCCCTTTTGCAAGAATTTATAATCAAAAAATTGTTATGGTAATCTTTTATGTCTTGTTTTTCTTGTAATAATAATTCAGGAAGCATATTAGCTGATCGTTTCCGAGAAGCTTGAAGGGCTTAAATGGTGTGAGTTTCCCTCCTCCAATAAGCTTATAACATATCATACGCAGGACGAACTTGGAGCGTTTACAGGTCAAATAGTATTTAGTTTATTGCTTGTATTAAATATCTATTTTAATCTAGATATTATTTTGATTTAATATCAGTTAGTTTACTTTCTTTTTCATAAACATAAAACCCAAAAAGAGTTATCTTCGCTGTCTTGGGACARCAAGCAAACACATYAGTTTCACAGGTTTTAAYTAAATCTGTAMTTTGTCCATATTGTTTATTTGTGAATAAAGAATGATTATAGYTGATAATTAAAGTAGTTGATTTGAGTTATTATAAGAATAGTTAGTAGTTTGTATATATAATAGTTAGTGTAGTTTATAGTTTAGTATATTAGTTCCTGTATTTGTTTTATTAGTTTCTAGTTTCCTCTATTTTAGTTTGATTTCTTTTAGTTAGTTAGTTTTTTTTTTTTTAGTTTCTAGTTTCCTTAGTTTAGATCTCTTAGCTTAGATCAGCTTTTCTCTTTGGTTTCCTTACGAGACCTCAGAGTGGCCAACGGAGCCGTTAAACTCATCAGGGTGGTCCATACCAAACAACTTGGGTTATTTAGACAACCCCGGACCGATTCCACTCTTCCAGTTGACGGATGGACTGTTTCGCCCGTCAACACTTCTTTAAACTCTGGCTTCACGATCTTTCCTTTCAAAATATCCAACACTTTATTATTAGCAAGGATGAGGTCAATCCTTGTCTTCCATGCCCTAAAGTTAGAGGCTCCATCTAGCTTGTTCTCAGACTTCATAGAGTTCGTCATGGATTGCTTGACTTGGTCAAACCCTAGATTTGACCAGAAATCCAAACTTCACATCTTGGCCTTCTGAGAGTACCAGGAGATGCTTTGGGCTAGGACACACTGATATATCTAGAGATTAGGTCAATATCGTCACTTAAGGTGCCTCAACAAGAGGTTTAGGGTTTCTGCAACTGCTTCTACTACTAACCTTAGCTGCAGTGCTTCTGGAAACTGCTCCTGCTAGTAACCCTAGCGGTAGTTCCTCAACGAGCTCAATGTCTAGCGACTATGTTTCCTTCTAGCGTTTTAGGTTGACTGAAGGGGTGTGGGACCATAACCTGTTAGAATATAGAAGATGGTGTGCTCATTTTACCATTGACGATACCTTCATCACCCAACCATAGGCTGAAGCCTCTCTCCGAGCACTTTAACCTTGACTGAGAATTCCTCCGGAAGCAAACCCTAGGCTAGATAGCCAAACAAAAAGTAGTGCATCAATCCCCAAGGATAGCGCATCACAAAAATATGATCAGATAGTCCAAACCTTAGCCAGGAGATATTCAAGCCAAAACTGAAACTAGCTGTTGCTGCAGCTGCAACTGCAACCCTCCTCCAAACCTGCGCACCAGACTGCAACTGTAGTGCGCACCAACTGGGAAACTGCAATTCTGAGATTCTACAAATGATAACTGGCGCCCTATATTTATAGTAATCCTGCCAGTTTTGTTGGGGCCGACTTCTCCTTCTGGGTATGTGTCTGTTCAGTATATTATTATTATTTCTGGCCGACTTCTTCTCTTGGAGGCTAATAGCCTAATATAAAATATTTTCTTGAGCCGACAAGGCTTCTAGGGTTATTATCCAACTCATTAGTGTTTCTCTTGCTTCCCAAAGTCTTCTATTCTCATCAGGTTCACACGTGGGGGTAAATGCCTCCCACAACTACCATAATATTAACACATGACACTCTGTGTACCTACAAATTCAAGTAAAGTTGTGGTACTGCCTCCAAGATTTTTTTTACCCATTTTGAGTACCCAATTGTTCTGGACTTAAATAAATTAATGGTAAATAAATGGGCTTGGAAAAAGGATGCATTGAAAAATAAGGTGCAACACACCCTCTACAAAGGCACCCGTAAACGAGACAATACGAACCCTTGTATGTCATAAAACCCATGCCAAAAAGTATCACCCCATCCACTTTATCTTCTTCACATGACTTAGAGAGGGTCCACCGATGAAACACTCCTTGACATGAGGAATGACTCACCCAGTAGGTCACCGTGACAACCCTCCCATACATGAACTTGGAAAATTGCATAGCATCTTTGAGCACTTGTTTAATTTGATAAGGTACTTTTGATGTAGATGTTTAGGTGGATATTTTATTAAATGTGATTTTAATTGCCATTATACATTTGTTTTGAAACCCTTGGAGGTTGCACTTGTACGTATTTGGAGGACCTTGTTTGATGGATGTTTTGGAGGAACAAGCTCACCTTGGGTCCTCATTGGGGTAGGAAGCCCATAGGTTGGATTACATGACCCAAACCTTGGGGAAAGACAAAGGATGGACGTTTCCTTTTAAGTCAAGAGAGGATACCTTGGAGTTGACACCTATCCCTATCTAGCCCAACAACTTGCCTTTGGAGGATAAAACACTGCATTTTGGGCCTTGATGTCTTGACTAGGGCTAGGGTTTGGTGGTGATGATGACGACTTATTGGAGGATTGACATGTTTTGATGAAGAGAATCCCTTTAACCATGGAGACAAGGCCCTAGGAGGAACAACTAATTCACCCTCAACCTCAACAACTTGCTAAATATGCCAAGACACCACCCTAGAAGAGGTTGACATCACCTTTAGGGTTTATTTTTATGAAAAAATCAAGTTATAATCAAATTATTTTGTAAAGGGACAAGATAAAGGGGGGTGTCCCTCATATTTTTTGGTTTACCTTAAAAACGTGTGGGAAAACACTTTTTAGAGGTTTAGTATAAATAAGTGATCCAGGTGGATATTGGTGGCCACCCACCTATTCCAACTGGCTCCTCGTGTCCGTTTTTGTTCAACACATTCTTCTGTACTGCTTTGTAATTGTGGTTTCTACACTTCTAGGGATATCTAAAGCCCCACACATCCTCCAGGTTGATACAGGTGGCCTCTCACCTAATCCAACTAGATTATTTTGTATGTTTTCATGTCAACACTTATTGTTGTACTTCCAGGGCCCTTTTGGGGCCCTAAACATTATTTTTTTGTCTCGCCACAGTCAAGCTGCAAACATAGTTAGAGTTTAACAACGGAATGTGTAGTTAGCTGAAATACCTTTCCAATGGGCTATCACGTGCCTAAAACATAGGTCATATGCAAAAGTTACGCCCCTGGGAAGTTGAGGTACCAAATTACACAAACTTACGCATAGGGCCCACATGACTTTTTGGCGTTTCACCTTCTAGGGTTAGGTTTTTGGATGTCTAGGGTTTTGGCATTAATGAGTAATATCAAAAAGGCCTCTGGAGCCTCATTGTAATCCATTCTGATCAGACAGATGCACGTAGCAACCACATCTCTTCTTAGAGATAGCTACCACCATTCGAGCAAGTGTTTCAGTTCTAAAGTTTTACAGTTTCAACCTAATTCATTATTTAATAGAAGCTATTATTCACTGGATATTTGTGTTATTCTCCATATATCTGTGTTTATTATATTCAGTCTGTTAATCAGTTCGCTCCACTCCTAAATTCATATTAGTGGTATCAGAGAAGTCTACTCTTCATTTATTTTTCTTCGTGCATGTCATCGACAAGATACTGGGTACAAGAAGTTGGGACTCGAACCAATCGAGCCATTACTAGACCGTCCATGCCGAGCCCAAAAATAACCCATGGGGTACGAAAAAAAATATGATGGATCAAGAAATCCTATTAAAATTTTGCTCGAGGAATCCCTCGTGCGACAAAGGAATGAAATGACAGACAACTTTGCATAGATCCTTCGACGATTGCCCACATGAGAAGCATCTTTATAAATCAGCCATGCAACCCCCTTTAAGGTACAGGTAAGTTTTGATATCCCATTATTTGAAGGACTGATAGATGTGGATGTTGTAGATAAATGGTTGAATTTGATCGAAGGATATTTTTCGGTCCACAATTTTTCCAATAGGGAAAACATCACTTTTGCACTCCTCAAGGTCATTCCCCATGTTAAATACTGGTGGGATACTTACTCCGAGAAAAGGTTCGTGGAGGAATCTACAATGTTTGTGGTTGCCCCTACATGGGATTCCTTCCAGGATGCCATTAAAGAAAAATAATACTATGTTGGAAGATACGAGGACAAGTACACCAGATGGACCACCCTATGTCAAGAAAGGGACCAGATAGTATCATATTTCACCAATATTTTCCATACCCTATGAACCAAATTGGGTATCAAATATTTGAGCGTCATATGGTGCTCAAATACCACGGTTTTTTGCATAGATACATTAAAAAAAAAATGGAGTTCCTGGACGTTGCCTCTTTGGGCATGAATTATAGATACACTGTCAAGATCGAGCAAAAATTTAAGCAGAAACAATGGGAGTTTGGATCTGGAAACCCCTCACAACCAAAGCAGGTCAAAGGAATCCCCAACCCACACAGTAAGGGACCAATTTGAGATGGATTCCCTTAGGAAAACCAGTCCAAGCCGCAACACAAGAAGGGAAATGAGAAGACGAAGAAGGACATGGGAAAATGGTGTGAGTACCATAAATGTCCTTGGAACAACACTGAAGAATGCTGCTCCAAGAAGTCCCTCTTGACCGAGCTAAAGGCTTCTGAGTCAGAGGCTGGTTCTGATTCTGAATCAAATCCTGAAGGAGGGAAGAAAATTATCGATGCTGAACCGAGTGCCACTGTCGCTACCACCAAAGTCTCGCCAAGGGAACCAGAAGAACCAGAGGAAGGGAAATGCCTCTTTCACTCACAAATGTGGGTCAAGGGGGCTCTGATTCATTTCATTATCGATAACTGTAGTTAAAAGAACCTTATTTCAATAGAGGTCGTTAAGCGGCTAGACCTTCCAATGACATCACACTCACATCCCTACACCATCGACTGGCTTCGCAAAAGGAATAGATCTCCGTGTCAACCAATAATGCCGTCTGCCCTACAACATCAAGCCTTTCAAAGATGAGGTACTGTGTGATATTGCTCCCCTTGAAGTTTGTGATTTTCTTTTAGGAAAACCATATTTGTGGAAGCATCATGCTCTGTATGAGTCTAGACCCCAAAGTGTTATTATTACTTTGGGTAGAAAATCCCAGAGGTAGCACTGCCTACTACTATTTCCTTAATCTCATCTAAGCAATGCAGTAAGGTCATTTCACAAACCAGGAAGTTCATCTTCTTTATGATCCATTCTCACAGTAAGAAGAAGGTCGCTGCCACATCTGTGGCCTCTACACAACATCTCTATTTACAACAAAAGAAGGTGGATGAGATCATGGAAGAATACAAAGACATATTATCCTCACCTACAGGGGTACCAACACACTGCCAAGCCAAGCATCTAATTGATCTGATCCCTGGCGCAAATCTACCTAATGGATCAGTCTATCAGTGCTCGCTGATGGAGAATGATGAAATCAGGCATCAGTTCCGAGAGCTTCTTCAAAAGGGGCACATAAAACCCAGCTCCTCTCCTTGCGGAAGCTCAATTATACTGGTGTAGAAGAAGGACAAGACTTGGTGAATCTCCATTGATTACAGAGCCTTAAAAAAATCACAGTCAGGAACTCCTACCCCATTCCCAGGATTGATGACCTTATTGACCAACTCAAGGGGGAAAATTTCTTTAGCAATATTGACCTAAAGTCTGGCTACCACCAGGTTGCCATTGAACCGACTGATGTATGGAAGACAACCTTCAAGTCTAAAGAAGGTCTCTACGAATGACTAGTCATCCCCTTTGGCTTAAAAAATGCACCAACCACTTTCATGATTTTGATGGATGATGTATTGATACCCTTCACCAACTCCGTTGTGGTGGTATATTTGGATTACATCCTCAACTTTAGAAAAATGTGGGAGGAGCACATGCAGAATATTCAATAGGTTTTGCGCACTATGCGGCAGCACAAGCTGTATGCCAACTTGGAAAAATGCTCTTTTGGCATGAGCAAGGTACAATAATTGGGCTACATTGTTGATGAGCATGGGGTACATGCTCATCCAACTAAGATCCAAAGAATTCATTACTGGATAGCCCTGACCACATTGATTGAGATTCAAATATTTATGGGACTAGCAAACTTCTACCGACGGTTCATGTTGGAATTCTCCCATATTGCATGGGCCCTCAGCCAGGTGACCAAGGGAGGTGGTAGGGCCAAGTTCATGTGTGGGAAGGAGAAGAAACGAGCATTCGATGATCTGAAGCATCACTTCTTCTAAACTCCAGTAGTCTCCTTGACCGATCTGTAACAACCATTCAAGATTGAGACTGATGCATTTGCCTATGATGTGGGTGCAATTCTCACTCAACAAGAGCATCTAGAGGCATACCATAGTGAGACACTCTCCGATACTGTTCAAAAATACCCCACCTATGACAAGGAAATGTATTCCATTGTACAAGAGTTTCCTCAATGGAAACATTACATTCCCGGGAAAGAGATGATCACACACTGATTCACAAGCCTCTGTAGTTCATACGGACATAGGGGAAATTGCATAACGACCACCATCAGAAGTGGTCCACCTATCTGCAATAGTTCCATCTCAACATCAAGTATAATACATGTATCTCAAATCATGTCACTAACTACCTCAATCGGCCTCCTGTGGCTTTACTCACTGTTGTGCCCCATTTCTGTGGACATAAGCATATGAGTGGCCCCAACTTTATCAACAAGATCCAGAGTTCGCCACCACATATCACCTCTTGAGTGAAAACACAATTGTCACTGATTTTCACATTTAGGACAGACTCTTATGCCACTTGGGCCATCTCTTTGTTCCTACAAGCGAGCATGCAAAGTTGATTTGGGTAGACCACTACAATTGGGTGGCAGGATATTTTGGCATAGAGAAAACTGTGGCCGTTCTTCAGAAGCATTTTTTTTGGCCAAAAATTCGACAGGAAGTCAACAAGTATATCAGATCTTGCACTTCATATGCCATTGACAAGCCAACCATCAAGAAGCAAGGCTTATATACCCCTCTTTATATTCCTGAGAAGCCTTGGAAATCCATCTCAATAGATTACATGTCTGGCTTGACATCCACCAAGAAAGGAAATGATTGTGTGTTTGTGGTCGTTTATCAGTTCTTGAAGATGGCCATCCTCACATCCTGTAAGAAGAATGTCACATCGATAGATACTACCAATACCTTCTTCGAATGAGTGTGGGTCCACTTTGGGATACCACATACCATCATCTCTGACTGGGACAACAGGTTACTAGACACCTTTTGGTCGAGTCTTTGGTCTCCATTAGACATCAAGCTTACAAAATCCATTGCTTTCCACCCCCAAACCGATGGCCAAACAAATATCTTCAATCAGATGATTGTGCACATCCTCCACATGTACAATTATAAGCATCCACGTACATGGGAGGAGAGTCTCCCATATGTCCAACATAGTTACAACAGGTCTCTCCATAGTTCCACCAGTCATAGCCCATTTCAGGTGGGTCTGGGATTCCAACCCTTGGGACCCATTGATGTTTCACTTCCTCTTGCCACCACATAGAAATACTCTTCCCCTGATCAGTATGTGACAGACAAAGCCACCAGATTCATTGAGTGGATTCAACACATCCGCCAACTGGTCCATGAGATTTTGCATAAACCTAATGCTAAGTAAAAGAAACGCCATGATCAACATAGGGTACCACACCAGTTTCAGGTTGACGACAAAGTATGGTTACATTTGCAGAAGGAGCATCTCACCAGGCCCCATTAGAAGCTTCACCCACTTCGTTATGGGCCTTTCACTATCACCAAGGCTGTGGGTAGAAATTCTTTTGAGCTTAACAATCCACCCTTCCTTGGCCCACATCCTGTATTCAATGTGGACCTCATTTAGCCATATTTTCCACCATTATTGGACACCTCCAAGATCGCAGAACAACTGACACCAATCGAGCTCAACCTTGATTGCATGGAACAAGAATCCACTGATCAGATAGTGGACACACAGGTCAAGGGCACTCGCCAATGGCAGATCCAAATTTATCGGGTTGTTAAGGCTGGGAAAATCCTACACCAAGGAAAGTGGCTCACCCAGAGACAAATCCAATAGAATTTTATTCACTTAATGGGGGAACTCAATGTAATGGAGACCATTTCTTCCTAAAGGGGGAGGATTGATCCAGGTGGATATTGGTGGCCACCCACCTATTCCAACTGGCTCCTCATGTTTGTTTTTGTTCAATAAGTTCTTCTGTACTTCTTTGTAATTGTGGGTTCTAAAATTCTGGGGCTATCTGAAGCCCCACACATCCTCCAGGTGGATACGTGTGGCCTCTCGCATAATCCAACTGGATTATTTTGTATTCTTTCATGTCATCACATCTTGCTGTATTTCCAGGTCCGTTTTGGGGCCCTAAACATTTTTTTTGTCTCGCCATAGTCAAACTATATATGAAGTCAGAGTTTGATAAAGGAATATGTAGATCTCTGAAATACCTTTCCAACGGGCTATCATGTGTCTAAAATAGAGGTCGTATGCAAAAGTTACGACCTTGGGAAGTTGAGGTACCAAATTACACCAACTTACATAGGGCCCACATGACTTTTGGTGTTTCACCTTCTAGGGTTAGGTTTTTGGATGTCTAGGGTTTTGGAATTCATGAGTAATATCAAGAAGGCCTCTAGACCCTCATTGTAATCCATTCTGCTCAGATGGATGCACGTAGCAACCACATCTCTTCTCATAGATAGCTACCACCATTCGAGCAAGTGTTTTAGTTCTATAGTTTTACAGTTTCAACCTAATTCATTATTTAATAGAAGATATTGTTCACTTGATAATTGTTTTATTCTCCATATCTCTTTGTTTATTGTATTCAATCTGTTAATCAATTCATTCCGCTCCTAAATCCAGATTAATAAGGATCAAATTCATTTCATTTTTGACATAACTCTCTCATATGAGAAGAGCTACTTTGCTAAAATTTTCACCCCTTTTGGGAAAACTTCATCTCTCTGTCTTATGCTATGGTTTATACTTGTCGTGTGGATCTAAGTGGTTTTCTATCTCTTGGAGGCTATTATTTTTCTATGGTGATGAAATTTTCTTGGTGAATAAGGGTTTATCTTGCATTTCTCTTGGAATTTGTAAGAAAAATATCCATATTGTTAGTTCTTCTTTTTTGTTCCATGGTTTTTCTTGGATAGATTCATGGAGGAGTATAAGGGCATACAACCTCCACCAAGTTTATCATTATTGTTTATTGAATACGCCATTGTGAAGGTTCCTAGGAGGAGTAATAGGGTTTACACCCTCCTAAATTTACCTTGTTAGGGATACTTGCTCTAAGGAGTAAAAGGGATTACACCCCTAGAGATGTCGTATAATTAACCTAATACAAGAAGACTTCATGGCCTATTTGGAAAGGAGCTAATCTAGTTTTGCATTGGAGAAATAAATTACTTGCATTGGTACACATGATTTTAAGATATATAAAATTTGTTTAAGTTGGAATGTTTCTTAGTGTCTTAAGATTTCTCAAGTCACTAAGGAGTCTTGATTGGTCTAGTATTTCTCTAATTAGAATAAAATGAAGTCTATTACCATTTGGGATTAAAAAAAATACACTTAATCATTTACTTTAACTTGCTTTTCAACCATGGAAATTTTCTTGGAAACCACTTGATTTTCAACCAGGATTCCCCCCTTGTGTAGTATTTTTCCTTCACTAAAGAGAGGGGGGTACCTATATAAGGTGACAGTGGGTAGGTATTCTCATAGTTGTCCCACATTTTTAAACTGGATCGGGATTTTCCCAACCTACAATCCGTGCGATAACATTTTTGCATTGTTTCCAACGAGTATTTTGCATCCTCTTTAATGTGCTAACGACATATTGACATGCTTTGATCTCAAAGCATTTACCCCTATATTTTCTGGAAAATCCACTTGAGAGAAGTTCCCTTTCCCTTTCCCACCTTTCATGAAAACTATGTTCATATAGTGACTCCGTTGAAACGCCATCCCATATAATGGAACCATTGCATCAGAAGATTTACCATGGGCATTCCATAAGGTATACCATTTTATTTATGTTTAGAATACCCTTGTGTTACAAAAATATTCCTCTGCGGACATGTGAACTTTCCCTTGGATTACAGACCCCTATACCAAGACAAAAAATTACATTTGGACACTACCATTCCTATAAATTCATTTTGTCCATTAAAAAAGAGAGGAGAGGAAGTATGATTCACCTTGTTTATGATGTTTGTCCTATCTTCTCCAATCCGTGAGATTTATCTTCACTCCCGATGCAAATCTGTACCTGTAATGAACAACGAGAAAAAAATGTCTGTCTCCTACTCTAATGTATTAGACAAAGAAAATTCATCTATGTAAATTAAGTCAAACATAGACAAACACATGTAAACATACACTTGAAGGAAATAGGCCAAGTGTATTAAATGAGAACCAAGAAAACTTACAGACCATGAGTGATGTGAGCTGCAACTCCTCCAATATATCCTCATCCAGACCCTTGCATGAATCCCAAGATCATAAGTTTGATATATCTGTCTATCTCTCCTTCACCATGGAAATCCCTCATTATATAGGATTTGGAGGCTTAACCACCATGGAGAAGATCACTCACTAGATCCACTAAAATGTGATCTCCAAGAGTTTTAGGGAGAAAATATCTCTCAAGGATTTTAGGGAGAAAATATATCTCAAGGAATTTAAGGAGGAAATATCTCTCAAGATCCACCAAATTAGGATTTTGGTTTGAGAAAATCTCTCAACCATCCATGAGATTCTAAACTTCTCCTTGATATTAGCGAGGTGGATTCTCACACTAAATTAATTTCCTTTTTATGAATAATAATGAACAATTCATGTGCACATGGTATTTTTACCTTCATATGATATATTTCCCCTACATATTGACTAGGGATTGTGAAAAATGTTCTTTCATGGTGTCAAGGTGTTAAAACACATAGAAACACATAGAAAATTGCATGCGACACTTACTAAGGTGCATACAACACTTTTACTACACTTGCGACACTTAGGGTGAGGTACTTAAGAGTGAAATTTTGATGTGTAACAGATGCCCCCTGTTATCACTCTGTAATTTCTCAGGCTCAGGAAGAAGTTGACATAAGTAACCACAAAAACACTTTGGAGTCTAGGATCTAACCCTCCTAGACTCAGAGAGGGATCTCTCTATAAGATTTAGATTTGTTTGCTGGGAATTTTAGGCTAGTTATGATAGTACAAAGTTTTGTTTTTTAAATTGTTTGGTTGGAACAACAAGGGAGGGCCATTGGGAAAATGGAGTCATAGTTCAGAATTGATCAAAAACCAGGTCTAACAAGCTAATATTGCAGGGTAGGGTAATCAAATTCACTGGATCTTCAAGGATTATGATACGAATGGAAATGAAATGTTAAGAAATTTAATTAAAAACAAAGAAATCAAGAATTATGTTTTCAATATTCAGTGGAAAACATAAAAACTATTCCTAATCCAGAGAGAGAGTGTACATTTAAACAAATTCTGTCTCTTATCTTCTTGGAATAATTCAGAAAAGAAACAATGGTGATAACATGAAAAACAAATTTACAGAGAAAGATACACTTCACCAATGAAATTTGTCACAATAATCCTTCAATTGTTGCACTGTATTACTGGAAATCTGAATCAAATGGTCTATGTGGACTACTTTAAAATATTAGCTCCATTCTTCCTACCAATTCCCCGAATACTTCAAAAGGTGAAGTATATATAGACTTATTTACAAGATATCATGTCATAACAGACCAACACTAACTATTACAATCATAGAGGTTTGTTTAGATTCATTCAAAGATATTTCACTGTTTTGATGGGATCTGTGGGTGATCTGTGCCTTTGAATCCGATCTCTTTGCCATCTATCCTTTTGACTTTTTGCCTTTCGAAATTCTGAAAAATGGGGTCCAGTGATCTCTTCGAATATCTCAATTTGAGATAGATGTGTAAAATATAGGGGAGGTTTTTGTATATCATGTTGTTTTTAGAAAAAACCTCTCTCGGTTTTTTGAAATTCATCTCCATATGTTTGGGATATTGGTTTGAAAAATATGTCTCAAACAAGAAAATCTTGAATCCCGACAAATAGGGCTCAAATATGCTCTTGATTCTCCCAATATGTAAAAAATATGATAACTATGGGAGAGGTTATTGTTATCTCCCCCGTTTTGAGCAAAAACCTCTTTCGGTTTCTCAAAATGGGCCCTGGTTAGCCTGGGAATCACCTCATAAGATGACTAGTCAAAAACAGTTTTGGGAGGAGGAAAGTGGTTTTTGGAGGGAGGAGTAGGTTGTAAGCGGTTTAAGGGGAGGGGGGTCCGCAATTATAGGTAGGGGGAATGTGAAAAAATGAAAACCACTTTTCGGACCCCCTTTGGTTAAATGGCGTAAGGGGTGGTTCCAAAATATGAAGTACGAGAGTGGGGTTTTTAGACTTAGGATATAGTTTTTGTTTTTATTTTCATGTTTTATCATTTAGTTTAGTTTTTTGTTTGTATTTATATGTATTTTTTATTTTATTTTGTTTTACATTTTTATTTAATTTAATTTATTTGATTTATATAGTTTTGTTTTTATGTTTTCATTTTAATTGTTTTTTTTTGTTTTGTTTTAATAATGTTTTTAATTATTTTATTTTTTAATTATTTTAAGTTAAAATTATTATTACTTATTCCAAATTAATTATTTATTAACTATTTTAATTTATTATTCAAACTATTACTTATTACCCTAATCTAATTACTAACCTGCTAATTTATTTAAATTATTAATTTAATTAGTTATTAAACTAATCAATATTTTATTTAATTATCTATCCTAAGTTATCTAAATTTGTTTTATTCAGGGAAGATTGGCGGGAGAAAGATGAGGTGAATGGGATGAATGGACATGGGAGTGAGTGGCGTAGAAGTGAATGAAGGATTGATCAAAATGGATGGAGGGGAAAAGTCATCCGAGGAAATCAGTCAAGCCAGGAGCTTTCGTCATGAAAGAAACAACAGATAGAAACTGAATAATCAGATTTCCTATAATTTATAGGACCCTAACATAGGCTCCAATAGGGGATGGCAGCTCCCTAGGAGGTGTCAAGAACCAAATATCTCGGAATATGAAGGCCAATGTCTTATCTATTGGGTTGATCCCAATACTTTATTCTGCAACCTGTACCTGTTTTGATCCTTCAACTGAAACCAAATCAAATTGAAAGCTGAAATTTGAAATGTAGACTGAACTGGAACTGGAAACCAACAACTGAAATCTGAAAATTCTGCTGCATACTGAAAATATGACTACTGCAAGGATGCTTACCTGGTAAGCTTATTTATATATATACAATCCTATTCTAACACTGAATGCTTGACTTCAAGTGATATAAATTATTCAATATATCCAATCGAAGATTTGATCCAATACCTTAGCTCCTTCACTGTTTTTAACAAAACTCAGAATTAGAGTTTGTAAGGGTACTAGAAATTGATTTTCAGCTCGATCTTCACAACATAGAACTCTGGAACCATGAAAAATAGAGGAGGCACTAAAAATCGTTTGGAACTCTGAAGTGAAAAACTCCTCCATATAGATAGCTATAGGATCATGATAGACATGACCTATTTCTTGATGTTTAAAGTATTTAAGAAATTTAAGGTCATGATTGGGTATTGCATATATGCTATCTATATCATCATACAATTTTTGATTTGACTGCAAATTCCCAGAAGAGCTTTGTAATGAGACTCCTGCTAAACAAGATGATGAAGCTGGTTGCCTGATCACGTTTTTATCATATCTGTTTGTAGGCTCATAGTTATCTAATGGAGAAGGACTTTGACTACAAATATTATCCAAAACATCAACTATTGGATCATGGAGAAACTGAGAAGACTACTGCATTGGTTCCAATGAAACTTCATAATTTTCTATGTGCTTATCATTCAGGACATGATCAAGATTCTTCTTCAAAAACTAAAATGAGTTAAAGCTTAATGGTACAAAATTATTTTGCATTAACTCATAATCTGTTTCAGGCTCTAAGCTTTCATCTGGGATTTTAAACTCAAGGTAGCTTATCGGATGCAATTTTGGAGCAAGAACAACTTCCATATCACGAATGACATCTTCAACTGATTCATAAGAAAGTTTCCCCATAATACATCTTACAACTTGCTTATCTTCTTGTTTATATTTTTCTCTTAGAAGTTGGAATGAGGGAAAACATAAAGGCAAAGATCTTTCACTTACTTGAAATTTTTCTGCATTTTCCTCATTACTGTCATAATTAATATGCACAAGTTGATTGTCATATTTGACCTGATGTAACTGGGCTTCTTCCTCCCAAAAATATGCTGCTAATTTATTTGAAGAGTCAACCTTGATGTAGTCATCATCATATTTATCATACTTGGGTAGATCATCCATATAAGAAATGTCATCAAGCATACACATTAGATCAACTGATTTCTCCTCCACAAGCTGATTTTGAGTTTCATCTTTGTCCATGGCGTGAAGTGAATACACAAAACATTCATTTTCTGATCTGTGATACCAAGGATAAGCAACAAAATAATTTGGATCAGTGACCCTTTCTTTTTCTATCTTGCATCATTTCTTTCATTGTGCTTTCCAGAATGTCTAGTTTCACTTCAGAAGATATCAACTGCTCCTTCTCTATGTTTTCCTTCTCTACCTCCTTTAACTTTGACTTTTTGATCAACAAATTAGATTCTACACCTATTGCATTGTTCTTCATTTCTTCAAGTGTTGTAGTATTCCTTTATCTCAATTGAAACACCATTTCCGGATCAGAGGCATCCAGGTAGTGTAAGAGAGCTAAACCAGGAGAAGGATTTATATCATTAGGCATTGAATATAAAACTTTATTGAATTTGGATGAAAAGTGTTGCACTATTTCTCTTGGATGTCTTTTCAAATGATTGTATTCTTCTAAAATCAGAAAATGATTCCTCTTGATCACCCATTTATCAAGGAAGACTTTCACAAACTGATGAAAATCATCAATGCTTGCAGCTGGAAAATGTTTGAACCACTCTTTAGCTTTACCTTGCAAATATAGAGAAAAAATCATGATATAGACATCATCTTCTTCAACCTCAAAAAGGTCAAGAAAATGTTCAAAACCCTGAACGTGTTTTTCGGCAATGATGCTACCATATTCTCCATCAAACCTGGGAAGGTATTTGTGATAATTTTTAGGAAAACCATGGAGTATTGGAGGTAAGATGAGAGGCATGTATCTGTATGGGACTTTAAAAGGTATGAGGGTTTTTACATTAGCTGTAAAAATAGCCTTGGTTTCTTGAGGCTCATCAAATGCAATATGACCAATATAAGTTGCAACAAAAGGGTTTCAACCAGGATAAAAAACATAAAGAGAATCTGTATTTATAATATTCAATGGAAAAGAATTGGATGCAGGTCTGTGATCTCTTTTCAAATATAGTATACATTGGAAAAATTTCTTGAAGAAATAACTAACAATACACCATATTATGCCTATGATGAAATTCCAATTTGAATACCTGATATCTCCATAGTGTTTTTTCATGTTTCTATTGGTCAAGTTCATCCTCTAGTGGAGTCTTTAGATCAACTTGAAATTGTTTGGAGTCGTCAGGTGAATGATTCAGCCTTGATGTGTTTGATCATTGTCCACCATCAATAATCAACTTTGTAAATTGATACACTTCTTCGAGGAAGATAAAAATTCCTCCCCAGTGGAGTCGCCACTATGTTATCACTCTGTAATTTCTCAAGATGAGGAAGAAGTTGACAGAGGTAACCACAAAACCACTTTGGAGTCTAGGATCTAGCCCTCGTAGACTAAGAGAGGGATCTCTCTATAAGATTTATTTTGCTGGGAATTTTAGGCTAGTTATGATAGTACAGAGTTTGGTTTTTTAAATTGATTGGTTGGAAAAACAAGGGAGGGCCATTGGGAAAATGGATTCACAGTTCATAATTGATCAAAAACCAAGTCTAACAGGCTAATATTGTAGGGCAGGGTAGGGAATTTCATTGGATATTCAAGGATTATGATACATAGGGAAATTAAATGTTCAAAAATCTAATTAAAAACAGAGAAATCAAGAATTATGTTTTCAATCTTTAGTGGAAAACATAAAAACTATTCCTAAGTCGGAGAGAGAGTGTACATTTAAACAAATTCTGTCTCTTATCTTCTTGGAATAATTCAAAAAAGAAACAATGGTGATAACATGAAAAACAAATTTACCGAGAAAGATACACTTCACCAATGAAATTTGTCACAAGAATCCTGCAGTTGTCGCACTGTATTACTGGAAATCTGAATCAAATGGTCTATGTGGACTGCTTTAAAATATTAGCTCCATTCTTCCTACCAATTCCCTAAATATTTCAAAAGGTGAAGTATATATAGATTTATTTACAAGCTATCATGTCATAACAGATCAGGACTAACTATTACAATCATAGAGGTTTGTTGAGATTCATTCAGATATCTGACACTGTTTTGATGGGATCTATGGGTGATCTGTGCCTTTGAATCCGATCTCTTTACCATATGTCATTTTGACTTTTTTCCGCCTGAAATTATGAAAAATAGGGTCCAATGATCTCTTCGAATATATCAATATGAGATATATGTGTAAAATATCGAGGCGGTTTTTGTATATCATCGTGTTTTGAGCAAAACCCTCTCTTCATTTTTTGAAATTCATCTCCAGCTATCTAGGATCTGGGTTTGAAAATGATGTCTCAAACAATAAAATCTTGAATCCCAAAAAATAGGGCTCAAAGATGCTCTCGATTATCCCAATATGTAACAACTATGAGAAATTTGGGAGAGGTTATTGTTATTTGGCCCTTGCTGAGAAAAAAGCCTCTTTCTGTTTCTCAAAATGTGCCCTGGATAGCTTGGAAATTGCCTTGGAAGATGACAGGTCAAA
>ML792482.1:74416-112006 GCA_009831015.1 Picea engelmannii | reverse complement strand
TATTACAGAGCTACAAATCAGATTTTTATGATGAAATTGACGAGGGATTTTGGTTGAGGTACATGTTGAGTACATGGTTGAGACAAGTAGTTGATGAGTTGGCACATACATGAGGTGTATAGTTGATGATGTTGGTACATATTTATGATTCATTGTTGATGATTGGTTGACACATGATTGGTATATACTTGGTACATAGTTGGATGCACTTGTTTATGGTACAGGTTGATTTCAGGTTGTTTGGCACAGATTGGTGCATGGTTGATGCTCTTGTTTATGGTACAGATTGATATCTGTTGAGGATTGTTGCCTCATCTCACTTGGTGCTGAGAATGCAAGTTGAGTCTTGCATATAGAGATGGTGCTCTTGTAGAGTTGTACTCTATTCATTTGTTGTTGATAAACCCCAAGGATTGTAGTCCGTAATAAAAAGAAAATTGTACATACATCTTGTGTTCTTTGTGTTCATTGTGGTGATGACTTGTTGATGATATATTGTTGATATATGTTGTTGATATGTGCTCACATCTAAATGGTTATAAATGACAATAATGGGTAATGAATAAATGTTGAATGCTAATTGATGAGTTTTTGTGCAAGAGGGAAGTTTTGGGAAAAAGAACCCCACACTCATTCACCCCTCCCTCTAAGTGTGGTAGGTGTGTCCAACATACACTGTGGATCCATGAGAATATTGACTAAGGATATGGCCACCAAACATACAATGTGGATCCATATGACTCGATCAAGTAGTAGCCAAGAGATTTTACACAGTGGAGCTACAATATGACAAAACAACATAGCCACAGATCAATACAAAGTGGATCTATGTAAAAATGTATATCAATAAGTTTCAAACTCCATCACAACTTGGGTTAGTCAGATAACATTTGGTAGATTCCAAATATGACCCCAAGGTCTTCATCTCGATCCCAAGCTAGTACGATTCTAACCATGTGAATACATGTGCTGATGTCAAACATGGTATAAACCACTTGATTACTAGTCATTGATGTATACCATTAACAAGTGTGAGAGAGATCACCATTGATGTCAATGAATCTCAAGGAACTCTAGTACAATCGAATGATTGCGAATTTTGTGAGATGAAGTTAAACAATCATGGAATCATTCAATTAGAGGTCAATGATGTTAACCCACTATCAAAAGCGAGGAGACCTGCCATTGAGGCATGTAGGTTCCAAGGTACTAATTGGTTTCTAAGTCTAATTCCTAGATAATGTGTTGAATTCAATAGGAAAGGACTTGTCGAAGGAGGGACTTGTTGTATCCCCCATCATCGACACAAAATTGACACATGATAATGATTTAAGATGAAATATTAGATGTGAACAGACTGGCATGGGTATGAATACTACAAAAAGGTTTATACTTCCCTTGAACATTGCATGGAAAGACAATTGAATTGGAAACATTGACTCAACGAGGCAAGGATCCAAACATAATGTGATGATCTCCATAGTGTAATGATAACTAAATGTTCTCTTTGAAATAAAAGAGTATGAAATCATAGAGTGTGACGATAACCAAAGGTTCTCTTTGAATAAGAATAGTATGATGACACATGGACTTCAAATGAATCAGAGACAAGAAGATTACCCAACTATACGACATAATTTAGACAGGTGCCATGTTCAAGAGAGGCAAGAAGGATCTGCCATAAAAGTTTTCAAGACTTGACCCACTTCCCAATTTCTCCACCATCTAGATAGATGAGTACCTCTTTTTGTTTAACGAGCTCGAGGAGGGTAACACGAGACGAGTCTTTAGAAGCATTTTTAATGAACCCTAGGAAGAAGTGGTTTGGTCCCAGATGGGTCCTGGATATTGGACTCACATAGGTCCTTCGATGCATAGTTTTACAATCCCAAAGAAGGTAAACTTGGTGGTTTTTCATTTTTATAGAGTTTGAAAAACACTTAAAGGAAACTCCTAGATGAAATTTTTCGTAAGGTTAGTCTCCTAAGCCCGAAAAAGTATAAAATAATACTCAGGAGAAATATCCTAACCATATGGTCAGGGTGTTCCTTTTTCATAAAGTAGTCTGATGAGAACGAAAAATAGATAAACTACCACTCAATAGACGTGATTTCTAATTCACTTTAACGAGTGTGAAAGATAACAAGATCGCTTGACAATCGTTTCATGTTTAAAGAGTCTGAAACGCGCTTAAAGGAAACTCTAAGGGGTTCCTTTTTCATATTACTTTTATGAGTCTGAAAAAGTGATAAAAGCATACCTAGTCACATTATCATGTATTTACGAGAACGAGAAAGAACAAAGACTAAGCTCAGAATTGGTTTCATTTTTACACAAGCTTGAAACAAGATTAAACTATGCTTGTAATTTCCCAACGTAATTTCCAAAGGTTTTGAGGGATACTGACGCAACACCCCTACCTCAACAGGTTCTGCATGACCTCCTGGTCTAAGGGTCCTTCTAAATCTCCCCTTTGAGTCTGATTGCCTCTTTGATTCCCCACAGGAACCTTCAACACATAATTTTTTATCCACAGGTCCTTCTTAAGAGCTATGCCTGTGCGAATAAGCACCAAGTGACAACTCTCATCCACGTGATCAGCTGACGTGACCACACATTTGTCTGAATGATATATTGGGTTTCGTGACTTCTCAAACCTAATATGAGTCCATGACTCCTTCCTTCCCCGAAACACCGAAAGGCTAACGGGTCCTTTGACTCCTCCCTTGACTTCATTTGATGTGACCTCTGTATAAAACCTGGGGCCAAATCTTTTGGCACTTCAAAATTTCACGTCTCGGCGATTCGAAATGCAGAAACACCTTTTGCTGATAACTGAAATCATGATGAATCCTCATCACGATCAATGGCTCCGAGCCTCCTATGATCTGACGGTCCTGCTTCTACCGAGACTTCACGAATAGGGAGTTCACAACTCTCGATTCTGAGTCACCACGTCTTCCACGCCCAAATTCCGAAATGGTGAATTTAAGAATGGGATCAATGACTCTTGTTGATATGGATCCAACGACCACTATCCCTTTTGAGATTACAAGTGATGAAAGACACTCAACCTTAATTTCCCCACTGGTATGCAAGATCCAATGGCCCGTGTAACTTCGACGATTCTCCCTTTTAGAATTTAGACTGTTCATTCAGACTCCTCAAAGACTTTTGCCCAATTACCTTGGCGTCTTTCCTTCTGATCTTAACTTCTGCGAGGTGACTCCAGACCTCGTTCTTCCTTTGAACACTTCAAAGGTTCTAACCATTATGAATTTGGAATTTCACTGTAACTCCTAGAATCTAAGAAATCCCTACACGCACACCTAACGACATTCACAATAACCCCTAGTTATTTCACTCTTCAACTCTGTGCACTCCCTTGCAACAACAATTCTTCAACCTTTCTCCTCGTTTGGAAAAGTATAAGCCTTCAATTCGCCTATGCACACCTTGCATGGATCTGTGCGATACTTGTACTCCAGCTGCTATGAGAACAACGATATCCCTCCTGAGCTTTTCTGAAATAAAACTCAGAACTCTGTCAATGCACTCTATGCGGACCTTCATTGCACTCCTTGCAGGAATCCTCGGGATGAGAAGAAATTGAAATTCATACTTCTCCTCTCACATACTTCATACATTCAACATGAAATCAAGAGCGTACACACACATAGCATTGAAACAAATGCATAAGAAAGAACATAAGAAAAACTGTAAACATACCATTAAAATAGATGTAAACATAAACCACCACAACACCATGAAATGGAATCAAATCATTGTTATATTAATTCCAGTGCTCCTGTACATGGTTCAATAACAACAATTATCTACTTATACAATCCTACAATCTCTGTTCTTCTCTATGCTCTTGCTCTCTACAACTCTACAACTTACAATGAGAATTATCTAATTACAATACAATACCTACGAGGGAGATTTCTAGAGTTTTCCCTCTTACAACTCTAGTTATCTAATCGGAATTAAAAGCTACCTACTTTACATTCATTACAATTAAATGCCTCCATATCTGACAGATGAGAGTAACGCTCAAGATCTGTTTACAATCTCCAAAACATAAATGAAAATACATCCTCCTAACTATTACATTAATGTTCCTTCATTCAAATTCAAAATGTCTCAAAATATGCGCTGGTGCAATTCCAACTGTCCTTGCCTTTGCGCTTGCTTTATTGGCTTGCTTGCGATGCTCCTGCATCATACTCCCTTGGCTGGAAAATTCACGAACTCCTGTTCATGAGATCCTGCACCGCCTGTCCATGGTTTTGGATATCTGCTTCACTTTCCCAACTGGCATCCTCAATCGGGTGTCCTTTCCATTTGACCAAATATTCAAAATATTCTTTTCTTTGGGTCTTCTTCCCAAAACTCTGGTCAATTATTTTTTCCATCTGCGGCCTTTCAGCTACAGGCATCTGTTTAACCCATTGAATTTCTTTCTGGTTCCTTTCTCCCACTTCATCTGGTCTATAAGGATACAGATCCACTATATTGAATATGGATGATATTCCTACCCCATCCGATAATTCTATTTCATAAGAATTGGCCTCAAATTTCCTTAAAATATTACACGACCCTATCTTCTTCATCTTCAGCTTGTTATACATTCCCCTTGGGAATATTTCTTTCCTCAGGTGAGCTAAGACCAAATCTTCCACTTCAAACTGAAGTTATCTCCTGTGTTGATCTTCTCCGCACTTATATTCCTAGTTGGAATTCTTTAACCGCTCCTTAATCTTGCCGTGAAGCTCTTGCATCTCTACTGCAAAATCCTCTGCTCCAACACTTTTGAATTTTCTCTTTCCTAAGTCTCTCAATTCAGATACTCCCCTTGGTTGCATTCAATACATTATATGGAATGGGTTCTGTCCTATGCTTATGTTAGGTGAATCATTATATACAAATTTCTCTTGTGGCAGAATCTGATCCCATTGACTGTGATGTTCAGCTACTAAACTCCTCAATAAATATCCCAGACTTCAGTTCACTATCTCAGTCTGTCCATCCGTCTGAGGGTGATATGCTGAGCTAAAAGATAAATTTGTTCCTAGCTTCTTCCACAGGTTCCTCCAAAAATGACCAACAAATTTGGTATCCCTGTACGAAACAATACTCTTGGGTAACACATGAAGTCTAACGACTTCTTTGAAAAACAGATTTGCAATGTGAGTTGCATCACTGGTTTTCTGACATGGAATGAAATGTGCCATTTTAGAAAATCTATCGACTGCCACAAATATGGAATCACAAGCCATCTGTGTCCTTGGCAGTCCTAACTCAAAATCCATTGTCATCACATCCCACGACCTCTCTGGTATCGACAGTGGTTGATACAACCCTGTATTTTGTCTTTTCCCCTTTGCATGCTGGAAAATCCTACATTTGTTCATGAATTTCTTGACATATGTTCTCATCCCTTGACAATAGTATGAGCCATTCAGTTGTGCAAAAGTCTTATCATGGAAAAAATGTCTAACCAATCCCCCACTATGTTTTTCCTTCAAGAGGTTCTCTCTCATAGATAATTTCGGTATACACAATTGGTTACCCCTGAAAAATAGTCCATCCTGAATCAAGTATTCATTCCATCAGCTTCTATCCCTGAGAACTGGATTCTCACATTCTTCATAAGCATCTTTGAAATCTGGATCATCTTTGTACATGTCCTTAAGGCTGTCAAAACCTAAGGTCTTCACACGAAACTCCTGCAGAATCAAACATTTCCTGCTCAATGCATCAACAACCTTGTTAGAAATTCCAGAGATGTGTTTTATAACATAAGTAAAGTTCTACATATATTCAAACCATTTCTCATGCTTCTAGTTTAACTTCTCCTGCTGAGTTATGAATTGCAAAGCATGGTTGTCGCTATACAAGACAAACTCTTTCAGAACCAAGTAATGCCTCCATTTTTTCAGTGTCTGTATGAATGCATAAAACTCCTTGTCATACGTTGAATACTTCATCTTGGTTTCGTTCAACTTCTCATTGAAGTATGCAATTAGCCTGTTGTCTTGGCTTAAGACTAATCCAATCGCAAATCCACTTGTGTCACATATGACTTGGAAATGTCTTACTGAAATCTAGCAGAACTAGAACTGGCTGTCCAGTTATTTTCTCTTTCAACAACTTGAAAATTTTCTCCACTTCCTTTTTCCAACGAAAATATTTATGTCTTTTCTTGACTATGTCCATCATTGGTGCACATATCCCACTAAAATTTCTGATGAACTTCTTGTAAAAACATGCCAATCCATGGAAGCTTTGAACTTCAAAGATACTCCTTGGCGATGGCCAATCTCTGATTGCTTTTAATTTTTCAGGATCCATCTTCAACTCATTCGAAGAGATCACAAACCCAAAATAAATGAGTTCCTTCTTCATTAAATATGATTTCTTCAAATTTGTCAGCAACTTCTCTTGCTGCAACCTCCTCATTACTAGAGTTAAATGTCTCAAGTGTTCCTCCTCAGTCTTACTAAAGATTAATATATCATCAAGATACACAATCACAAATTTCCCAATTAAATCCTTCAAGACTTCGTTCATCAATATTATAAAAGTACTGGGTGCATTCGTCAAACCAAATGACATGACAAGACACTCATATAGTCCTTCATTCATCTTGAATGTTGTCTTCCATTCATCACCTTCTCTCATTTGAATATGATGATATCTGGTTTTCAAATCAATTTTTGAAAAAAACTTTTCTCCACTTAAGCAATCCATCAAGTCATCCATCCTCGGTAAAGGAAATCTATACCTGCTGGTGATTTTGTTTATATCCCTTGATTCGGTACACATTCTCCATCCACCATATTTTTTTGGACTTAGCACTGTTAGAACAATGCATGGACTCAAGCTCTCTCTAACCAATCCTTTGTCCATCAAATCCTGGACTTGCTTCTTGACTTCTTCATTCTCTTGCGGCATCAATCTATACACTTCTTTGTTTGGTAGACTTGCTCTAGGGATAAGGTCAATGCGATGGATTATACTTCTAATAGGTGGCAACGAACAAGGTAAATCGTCCACCACTATATCAACAAACTCCTCTAGCAGTTCTTGAATTTCTCCAGGTAGATCATCTATCCTGGTACTTGTCAAAATGACTCTAGGTTTCCTAACCACAACAAACTACATTTCTTCTTCTTTCTTGACTTCCTCAAGAAGTTCCTTCCCACTCATGAGAAGTATAGTATTTCTTTCTTCTACTTTCACCTTCTCATATTTAATTGGAAGCAACATATGCGTCCTACCATTCTTCTCCAAGGTGTATGTGTTCCTTCTCCCATCATGAACAAAATTTCTGTCATATTTCCATGGTCTACCCAACAAAAAATGACACACATCCATGGGAATAACATCACATAAGATTTCATATCTGTAATCCCCTATCTTAAATTCAACTAAATATTGTTTAGTGACTGTTACCTGATGCCCTTTTTGCAACCACGAGACTCTGTATGGGCTCAGATGTGAAACTGTCTCCAATTCCATCTTTTCCACCATTTGTGTGGATACCAGATTATTTGTGCTTCCACTTTCCACTATTACCTTGCATACCCTATCCTTTGTCTTGCAAGAAGTGCTAAACAAACTATTTCTTTGGACTTGATTCTTTATGTCCTTCTGTGGCTTTAAGAGAAATTTCCTCATCATTAAGAATCTTCCACCTTCTGCATCTTTTACCTCAACATTTCACTTCTGCGCTTCTGAAATGTGAGATTCACCTCCATCTCTTTTCCTATCAGGACATTCAAAAGACTTAAGTCCGATATTTCCACAGACAAATTTTTTTATCTCATCACCTCTGCCTCTTCCTCTTCCTTTGGCTCGAGGAAAAGTATTCCTTTGGCACATTGTCTTCCCTATGAACTTCCTCCTCTTTCTGGGTGAGTATGAAGCTTCTTTTCTTCATCCTTGGGCTTCTACACTTTGTCTTGGGCAACTTCCTTGCCTCTACTCTGACTTCTACCTCTGCCTCTTCGACCTTTCTTTCGAACCAATTTTTCTTCAGCCTTCAAATCCATTTGATAAGCATCTTCTACATTCCTTATTGCCATCATGCTCATCTCATCCTGAATGTCATATCTCAGAAAATTCATGTATCTTGTGACATTTTCATCGTCACTCTCTCGATGACCAGCTCTAATGTTTATCCTGTAGAACTCTTCAGTGTATTCTTTCATTGTCATCCCTTTCTATCTCAAATTTTTCATTCTTCGAAACATATTGATTTGGTAATCTCTGGGTATAAACTTGGCTTTCATCTTTGCAACCATCTATCCCAGATTTTGATTCTTTTCTTTCCCTTGCAATGCATGTCAGCCTGCAATTCATCCCACCACAGTGTTGCATGCCCTTTAAGTCTAGTGACAACATGTTTAACTTTCTTATCTTCCTCGACATCCTCATAGTAGAAGTACTTGTCTAGAGCTCTAAACCAATATAGAAACTCCTCAATGTCTAAGTTGCCTTCATACATCAGAAAGCCCATATTTGTCCTAGCACTTATTCTTGCAACAACTCTAAATAGACATTCTTCTGAAGCGTCTTCAACTACAACTTCTTCTTCAGCTCCAGCCTCATTTTCGCTTTTGGCTTCACTGAAATCTCCAGCATCAATTTCCCTTCTTTGTGATGTCTCCATAGCATCTAATAGAGCATGGAGTTCTCTCATTTCCCTTTCCACAGTTGGATTGGGTATTGGTCTCTCTCTCCTTCTTGGTGACATTATTTAAATATGTTCCCCATAGAATTTAAAGTCTGGGCTCTGATACCACCTGACACAACACCCCTACCTCAACAGGTTCTGCATGACCTCCCGATCTAAGGATCGTTCTAAATCTCCCCTTTGATTCTAATTGAATCTTTGATTCCCCATAGGAACCTTCAACACATAAGTGTTTATCCACATGTCCTTTACGAGCTACGCCTGTGCGAATAAGCACCAAGCGCCAACTCTCATCCATGTGATCAACTGACGTGAACACACTTTCGCCCGAATGATATATCGGGTTTCACGACTTTGCAAACCTAGTATGAGTCCTTGACTCCTTCCATCCCCAAAACCCCAAAATTCTAATGGGTCCTTTGACTCCTCCCTTGACTTCACTTGATGTGACCTCTATCTAAAACCTGGGGCCAAATATTTCATCACTTAAGAATTTCGCATCTCGATGATTCAAAATGCAACAACACCCTTCGCCAATAAACAAAATAGTGATGAATCCTCATCACGATCAATGAATTTGAGCCTCCTATGATCTAACGACCCTGCTTCTACTAGGACTTTGAAAATTGGGAGTTCTCAACTCTCGAATCCAAGTAACCACGTCTTCCACGCCCAAATTTTGAAATGGTGAATTTAAGCACGAGATCAATGACCCTCGTTGATTTGGATACAATGAACACTATCCCTTCTGAGCTTATGAGTGATGAAGACACACAAACTTAATCTCCCCACTGGTCTACAAGATCCAATGGCTCGCGGAAGTTCAACGATTCTCCCTCTGAGAATTTTGACCGTTCTTTCAGAATCAAAGACTTCTGCCAAATTACCTTGGTGTCTTTCCTTCTGATCTTAACTTCTGCGAGGTGACTCTAGACCTCATTCTTCCTTTGAACACTTCAAAGGTTCTAACCCTTCTGAATTTGGACTTTCACAGTAACTCCTGGAATCTAAGGAATCCCTACATGCACACCTTGTGACATTCACAATAACCCCTGGTTATTTCACTCTTCAACTTTGTGCACTCCTTTGCAACAAAAGTTCTTTAACCTTTCTCCTCAGTTGGAAAATTATAAGACTTCAACTCGCCGGCGCACACCTTGCACGTCTCTGTGTGATACCTTCACTCCATCTGTTATGAGAACAATGGTATCCCTCCTGAGCTTTTCTGAGATAAAAATCAGAACTTTGTCAACGCACTCTATGCAAACCTTCACTACACTCCTTGCAGGAATCCCAAGGATGAGAAACATTTGAAACTCATACTTCTCCTCTCACAGACTTCATACATTCAACATGAAATCAAGAGCGTACACACACATAGTATTGAAACAAATGCATAACAGATAATATAAGAAAAAATGTAAACATACCATTAAAATAGATGTAAACAACAACCACCTCAACACCATGAAATGGAATCAAAGAATTGTTATATTAATTCCAGTGCTCCTGTACATGGTTCAATAGTAACAACTATCTTCTTATACAATCCTACAATAAATTTTCTTCTCTATGCTCTTTCTCTCTACAACTCTACAACTTACAATGAGAATTATCTAATTACAATACAATACCTACGAGGGAGCTTTCTAGAGTTTTCCCTCTTACAACTCTAGCTATCTAATCGGAATTAAATGCTAACTACTTTACATTCATTGCAATTAAATGCCTCCATATTCGACAGATGAGAGAAACGCTCAATATCTGTTTACAATATCCAAAACATAAATGCAAATACATCCTCCTAACTATTACATTAATGTTCCTTCATTCAAATTCAAAATGTCTCAAAATATGCACTGGTGCAATTCCAACTGTCTCATTCAAATTCAAAATGTCTCAAAATATGCGCTTGTTTTAATGGATTTCTTGCGATGCTCTTGCATCATATACCCATGGGTGGTTGGTACTCTATCCCCATATTGAGAAGCTAGTGGATTAACTCTAGAATGATAATCAAAGGCTAGAGACATGCCCCCCAAATATTCATTTCATTTTTTGACTTTGAGGTTGTCACCAATTTCTATACCATATGGAGAAAAAGGATAAGGACAAATTAAATGAAGGTTCAATTACAAGACCTAGTTGTAGACTCGACTCAATGGGAGATGTGACTATTTCATTTTTTAACAAGATTGACACATGAAAAGAGCCATGCTCATATCCTTCGTTTCATTTTTTAACGATCTTACCACAAAGAAGAAATAATATTCTCGTGACTCCAGGTTCAATCCCCATATTTATGTTTCATATTTTTAATGAGCTTGTCATAGAGAAGGGAAACAATGATCAAAACATCTATTTCATTTTTTAACAAGCTTGCTACAAAGAAGAAAAACTATGCTCGTAACTTGTGTTTCATTTTTTAATGAGATTTCCATAGAGAAGAAAAAATATGCATGTAACCTCTCCTTGATCATGGCTTCCAAGAGGAAATTCTCTGGAAGGAATACATGTCAAGGGACAAACATCAGCCATGGATTCTAGGAGATCTTTGCTAGATGGCAGAAAAATTCTCCAGAAGGAATACATTTCGACGACCTCGATAAGGGTAGGGAGATTTGGTTCTAATAGCCCTATCAAAGAAGTGACCATGTCAACTACTGGATCTAAGTCAAGAGAAGAGAGAGATTCTCTCTCGTTCGAAGTTGAGCGCATGGGAAAAGTCATTACATAATTGACCTATGGTGGGGCAGACATCGTTGATATGTGTGGACCATTCAGGGAAGGTAGATGGTTGACCATCAGATGGGGGTCAATGAATGAAATCTGGTCGATCATTACTATGTTTCCATTGTGAGGGAAACATATCACTCGAAAGAGAGTGGACAAAAAATATCTCATAACATAGAAATAGTCTCACCCAAGGAGCAGGTTAAAGTATAAGGGGTCGTGAACTACCATCACATCGACATAGACCATTTTTTTACTCCCAAAGTAACCAAAAATTGAGGAAGGATCCATAAAGGTTGACCAACTCTTCTGTTAAAGGTCAACAAATTATGAGTTATGGGCTCAAGCTGCTGGGGAACCAAAAGCTTGAAAATAATTCACGGATAAGATGCTAACATAAACACCTTTGTATATTATAGTGTTAGGAATATTCCTATCACAAACCTACACAATGATTTGGAAAGGAACATAATAAGGAATACATGGTTCTATCAAATGATTCCAATTAATAGAAATCATCTGAGTGCTTGAAGGGGGTGCCATCAAGATGGGCGGAGTGCCACCTTGTCTGAGGGAATCAGTATTAACGAGGTATCCTTAAGCAACATCCTCACTCTTTAAATAAGGGGTGGGATCGAATGATGATGAAATCAGAGCGACCACTTTGGTACTCTTCAGATGAAGAGTGGGGTTGATCGATGGCGTAATTGGATCAGTCACTTTGGTTTCACTCTTTGGATGAAGAGTGGGATTGACCGATGATGGAACTAGATCGAGAACTTTGGCTTCAATATTTGGAGGAAGAGTGGGATCAATTGATGATAGAACTAGATTGACCACTTTGGGTTAATCACTCTTCAGATGAAGAGTGTGGCTACAATGGTGGGACTTGATCAACTATTTGGGTTACTGGTTCAATTGAGGATGAAACCAGATTGACCACCTGATCAACCAGACTAACCAGGGATGGAACCAGATTGACCAGTCCATCAAATAACAATGGGTTGGGATATATATTATGATAAATTTTTTGAAGTTGAAGCTTTTCCAAAATATAATAAGCCTCGTCCATATGAGGGAAAAGGTGAGAGTGATGATTTTCTTCGCATAACATACAAGGAAATTTGGCAGTTCTATTCTTCTTATCAACCTTAACATCACTATTTGATGAGGTGTCACTAGCATGTTTAGCAGGGGATGATGACATGGAAGACCACATTTATAAGACCTTTGGGAGACCAAGGCAATCCCTCATAAAGTGGTCAACCTTACAAATTCTACATGGGAATTTGGGTTTAGGATTCTTCATTTTAGACTTGTCGACTTTATCAACACTCCCAATATGATTAACAGTGGTTGGTTGCTCAGATCCAACATGACTTGATAAGGTTGGAGGCTTGGTATCTTTCCGATTCTTCTTCTTCTTCTCCTTCCATTTATTCTTCTTATTATCAACCTGGCTACTCGCTTTAGATATTTCACCAGGTCCCGAAGAAAGAGAAATGGAAGGAGACTTGACGAGTGAAGAAGGTGAAAGGTAAACATGAGGTTGATTTGTGGGTGGTGTGCTTAGTTCTGAAGCATAGGTGCATTCGAAGCATTGGGAAAATTCGAGATCACCAGAGTGGGGAACAACCAAGCCGGTAACCCGATGGTGAGTCCTGGAAGACTCAGTGTGGCAATGCACAGAGGACCAATTTTTCCAAAATAAGGAAAGATGAAATGTTCCCTGGGAAAAGGGCTTCCTTTGTTTGTATGCCAAGGAATTGATTCCATTAACAGTGAATCGACCTAAGGTCTGCTAGGTAAAACAAACAACACACACTAAAAATCTAAGAAGCAAACAATCAAACAAACCTTCCCATGATGGAACCACTAGTTGGTGATGAAATCCAACATCGTGAGATCAATATAGGAAGGGGTTGGGATAGAGTGGGTGAATCAATTACGTTGGTGACCTACTTAACATACTTACGCCTTGGTGAAAGTTCCCACATAGGTTTACCCGTGGATTTACCCTCCAAGGAGCCCAAGTGAGTTTGAACAACATCTGACCCAGGTACGGTGAAGACTCTCCTTCATCGTCACCTTGTGTATTAACCCTACAAATATAGGCCACTAAGGTTACCAACTCGTAGTCAGCCTCCGTGCGAGTGAAATCAACAGTCGGGATCAAACGTATAGGCAGGATAACAAGTCCGAAATTCTTCAAAATAATGAAATACAAGTGGACTGGAAGACTACTGAGGAACCTGAACGGATTCATGATTCACAAAGCCTCGAGACTAAATGAAACTGGTAATTTCTCAGGAAGAACCCCAATATACAATCTTTCCTCTATGTGGGTTAAGATTCAGAGGGGAAATCTCCACTGCTCTCCCATACGGGACCTCATGTTTAACCCCTGTGTGAGAGGGGGATCCCAACTATGCTTATACGGACAATTGGATTTATGCTCCCTAGCACAAGATTATACGTTTGTTTGATGGCTTTGGAAATTTATCCTCACAACCTATTCCAAATACCTACACTTTAAGCTAATGTAGATTCGCTACTAGATAATATGAAAGTGTCTGATCAATTTTATAAGCGCTTCATTTTAGGGCTGTTTTTTACTCAGGGGTGTGAAAGTGAAACTTATGATGTTTTAAACTCAACTCAAAAATAATGCAAAATAATGAGATGCAAATATTTTTATTCAATGAATACTACATACAGGATGGAGAATAGGTTCAACTTCCTTTAAAAAAAACACCCAATTCCCAAATGTAATTTACCTATATACACTACCCAAAAGAAATAATGCAACTATCTTCTTTGTTTGATTCTAATATATAAAGAAAGCAGATGCAAATCCTTTAATGCTTCATTACTTTCAATCAAAATGAAAGAGTCAAATGCAAATACAAAAGACACAAAGCAAAAATATTTCAAACAAAGAATGCACTCACAAGATAATGAGAATTGAAAGAGACAAGTATGATAACTCCTTCAATCAAGGACTCGAAAATCAACAATAATTCAAAGGATACAAGAAAGTTCAGAGAATAATCCAAAAATTGATAGGGAGAAAGGGAAATCACTCAACTGTCTTGAAAAAAATGAGCAACAAGAAAGAGCAATAAAATCTAGGTTGTGGTAAGAATAAAGTCTCAAATCATTCAAAAAGGAAAGATTTGAAAATTAACTTAAGACCAACAAACCTTTGCAGACCTTTTAAATCAGCCAGATAACCAAAAACTTTGCAAGACTTAGACCAAACCAAGAAGAAACAAGGTGGATCAATATCACAATTTGGAAAAGGTTGCAAGATCAAACAAGACAATGAAAAGTGTGATAAGGAGCCATATCCTCAATCTAACAAAGTCACAAGAAAAAGTATAGACTCTGCGAAAAATACCTCCAACAAAGGGTTGAGAAAAATAAGGCAAATTCTCCTGGATATGCTCAAAACAAGAGAGAAACGCTCCCTAAAACAAAGATATAGAGAACTATAACACTCCATAAGATACCATTGAGGAGCGTTGATAAGATAACCAATGCCCTGGTATCCACTCTAGGGGAGCGCTAGTCCTGTAGATGCTTGAAAATAAGCGTAAAAGAGAAAACAAAATCAACAAAGAATGGGTTGGTAATTATGCCTACTGCTTGATGAAATAGAGGGAAGAGGGAAGGCTCAAAAAACAATAAACCAAACAAAATCAAACAAGGAAAATGTTAAGATGATCCAAGGAAAGGAAATTCAATGTCCTTCCCCAGTGGAGTCACCTATTTCTATTACAAAAATATTCCCCTACGGACATGTGAACTTTACCTTGGATTACAGACCCCTATACTAAGACAAAAAATTACATTTGTACACTACCATTCCTATAAATTCATTTTGTCCATCGAAAAAGAGAGAAGGAGGGGAAGTATGATTCACCTCGTTTATGACTTTTGTCCTAGCTGCTCCAATCCGTGAGATTGATATTCACTCTTGACACAAATCTATACTTGCAATGAACAACGAGAAACAAATGACTATCTCCTACACTAATGAATTAGACAAAGTAAATTCATATATGTAAATTAAGTCAAATATAGACAAGCACATGTAAACTTACACTTGAAGGAAATAGTCCAAGTATATTAAATGAGAACCAAGAAAACTTACAGACCATGAATGATGTTAGCTGCAACTCCCCCAAGCTCTCCTCATCCAGATCCTTGCATGAATCCCAAGATCATAAGTTTGATATCTCTGTCTGTTTCTCCTTCACCATGGAAATCCCTCATTATATAGGATTTGGAGGCTTAACCACCATGGAGAAGATCACTCACTAGATCCACTAAAATGGGATCTCCAACATTTTTAGGGAGAAAATATCTCTCAAGGATTTTAGGGAGAAAATATCTCTCAAGGATTTTAAGGAGGAAATATCTCTCAATATCCACCAAATTAGGATTTTGGTTTGAGAAAATCTCTCAACCATCCATGAGATTCTCAACTTCTCCTTGAGATTAGGAAACTAAATGTGAGGTGGATTCTCACACTAAATTAATTTCCTTTTTATGAATAATAATGAATAATTCATGTGCACATGGTATTTTTAATTTCATATGATATATTTCTCCTCCACATTGACTAGGGTTTGTGAAAAATGTTTTTTCATGGTGTCAAGGTGTTAAAACACATAGAAATACATATAAACACATAGAAAAGTGCACGTGACACTTAGTAAGGTGCATACAACGTTTTTACTACACTTGCGACACTAGGGTGAGGTACTTAAGTGTGGCATTTTGATGTGTAACACCCTAGATATAATCCAAACCATTTCCCTACAAACTGGAGGGAATGTTTCCCTAAATTCAATGGTGACCCAACCCTAGCAGCCACCCATGTTGTGAATTGTATGAGGTATGATTCATGTATAAATGTATTGCATGAATACGTACTGATGAAAATATTTGTATCTTCTCTAGAATCAAATCAAATCAAGTGGCATGAAAACACATGTGAACTAAAAAGCATCTGGTCTTCTACAAAGCTTGTTGATAAGTTTCTTAGGTGTTGGGGGCCAACTACTTAGGATTTGTAGGATACTCTCCAAGAGCACAAAGATTCCCTTTATAGAGAAGGTTTCTTAGTAGATGGAGAAACGAGGGTTGAAGAATGTGAAATTGAAGAAGAGTATCACCCTCCATATGTAAAATAAGAACTTGAAGAATGCATCCATGAAGAAATTTGTCAAGAAGATCTCAATGATGAAGACCCAAATGAGATACATTGTCCATTACCCCGCTTGGTGAAGTCGAAGTTTTCCTTCCTCACCTTCCTCTTGCACATGAAAATGAAGAAATCATTAGCCCTAATGATGCATATGATCTCGTGGAGGATGCCTCTAAGGTGGTTGGTCAACATATTGATGATTTCATACATGTTGGGAGATGTAGATTGGATGTGGTTTGTTTCATTTTTGATAAAGATCCCATTTACAACATTGAAGGTAGTTCTCAGGAAAAAGGGTTTAAGTTGTCATATTCATAGGACCGATCTTCATGCGTATATGATTAATATGTTTGGTAGCCTGACGATGATGTAATCAAAATTTTTTTCTGTCCATTCTAGGATGATTTGTGGCACAACACTCATGGTGATTTTCAGTCATCCCTTGGGAGTTTTGATGCATATCCTTTTGGGGATGCAAGTTTATTCTATGAACATTTTCAATCACATTCATCCTCATATTTATATAGGCACCAGGGTGTGTCCATCCGATAGAATTCAAAGACTCATACTACAGAGTATTGTTGGCATACTGGCAGACCCAAGGTTCAATGCTTCAACAACGCACCAACAAAACCCTAACTACCATCCCTTTCAGAAACACCTGTAAAGCAAGTGAAGTTTCACTAGAGGTAGAGGCAGGGGTGTTTGTAGGACTCAAATGTCTACAACCTTAGTTGGGACACAAATATGTGATTGTAACACCTTAACAGATCCAATATATTTAAGCACTAAGCATATCAACATAGATCAGATCTAGCATCTTATGCACATCATTAGGCAATAATATATCATATTAGATTCATCTAACATACATCAGTGCACTAATAATTAATCATATGAATAATGAAACAACCACAATGCACAAAGAAACCATAACACATGATATACGTGGTTCACCCCCATCCTGGGGCTACGTCCACCAACTCTTCTTCTCTTTTCTTTCCTTATGTAAATATTCTACATGCACAGAGCCATGAGATATTACTCCGCAGAGGAAAAAATATCTACTCGCACTTATCTAGATCCTCCTTACCTAAATTACAACACAAATCCTTTTCACAACCTCTTACAATCACTTGCACTTAGCCTTGCAAATCCCACATAGTATGCAAAAAGCATTTACAATCATCACTTGCACTTAGAACCTAGCATGGCACACTTTCTTACATTGCCTAGCTATCTTTTTATACATTAAAAAAGGGGCCTAAGCATGGGTAAAACCCATGGGCCGATATCCCCATACCCATTACATAGACCAAGACCCAAAAGTCCCTAAACAAGGGGCCTAGATCCCATGATCTCCGCTTGGACTTGCGCTCTGCCTTCAACAGCTTGCCAAAGTCCCAAAATAGGTCAATCATGACCAAGGATTCTCAAAACTTAGTCAAGGGACAACATGCCCCCAACACTCACATGTGACTCCTTCTGAGTCACTCTGGTATGGGTAGCTCTGCTTCAAAATCCTCGAGCTTGGCTTGAGCTACTTCAACCTGTTGCTGCGCCAAGGCCTCCTGCTCAGTGAACTCTTGGATAACTGTTTCGTTAGAAGGTTCCTCTAAGAGCTGTTCAACTACAGTGACGACTTATTCCAATTCTTCTCCTCGGCCTTCAATCTCCGCGAATAGTTGGCAAGCCTCGTCCTGAATTGGTTGGAGCCTCTGAGTCACTTCCATGAATTTGCTCTGAATGGTGTGGACCTGCTGTTGAGCAGTGCCCTATTCTTGGGATCACTTCATCCTCTCAACTGCTAATAGGGGCTTCAACTATGCCTGCATTATTTCTTCTTGCTACTTTTCCTCCTGGAGCTATGACCCCAGTGCCTTTAATTCAGGGTCTTCAGTTAGTTTCTCGTAGGCTTGTTCACTTATACTTCTAAGCTGTTTACATTCCAGAGAGAATTCTCTGAGCCTCTCAACTGTGCTTTGGGCAATGGATTCTCTTTGGTCTCGCACGTCTTGCAAGGTACTTGGCACTATTCATAGCTCCAGATCTATGATTCTCCATTGAAGATGTTGGATAACTTCCGCAAGCTACACTACTTGATGCTCTACTGGTTCTTTCACCTTTTTCTCTAAGCCTGTCACAGAGCAAAGTTCTCTGTTGACTGCTTCTTTGACTCTGAGTTGTTCTTCTAGCAACTGCTCTTTCTCTTGCTCAACCTGTGCTCTCTCCTCTTTGAACCTGATGTGGAGGTCATCTTTATCCTATTGTGAAACTCAACGTTGCTCTACCATTTCGTCTTGTGCTTTCTTTAGGGCCATTGTGGATTGTTCCTTATCTTCTTGCACTCGACAAAGGTGAGCTTCGATCGCTTCAACTATTCTACGTATTTGGGAAGGCTCATCTCCCAAATCTGGTTCTTCTTATGGTGGGGGCGTATTGGATACTGCGTGGATGGATTGAAGGGCATTTTGTACCCCTCTAAGCTCTACCTTGATTATGTCGTACATATCCTCCTTCTTGGCTTCATGTTTCTGCAAGATGTCCTGCGAGGCATTTTATATGGCTGTGATGATGACGTTGAAGTCATCGACTGTGAGCATAGTTTGCATCATAGTTTTACTATATTTTGACTTCTTCCACGATATGGGTTTCATGGGAGAAAACTTTCTTTTATTGGATGGATCAGTCTCATCAACATGATCCCTAGGTGGTGTTTCTTCGCCTTGCTTCTGCCAATATTCGTTTCCATTTGTCTCTTTTACTTCGTCATCACCTCCTCATCCAGGTGATTCTGAAGCAGTTCCATATGATGTACTTATCGGGTGTTGTACCTCTCTGGTCTTCTTCCTTCAGCTGGTTCTCGATGTGTCGTGTTCTTCGTGAGTGGCCTCCGAGCTACCAATTAGTTCGATATCAGACATTTCTGCAGGATTAGTAGGGATAAGGAGCTCTGAAAACCAGTCCTTAGTTATCTCTTTGAGGTCCCCCTCAATGAGATTATAGTATGATTGAAGCTCTTCTTTATGCTCATCTATGCGCGCAGTGATATAAATAAAGTGTCGATCTGCACGAAACTTCATGAGAGGTATAAACTAGTGCAGGGTGTTTGGTGTCATGCAAGGGACAAATTCAATGGCCCTTTTTAATTGTAGGTAGTATGTATGGAATACTACATTCGACTGCCACTATTTTCCCATATCGCTCGAGTACTAGAGCGTGGTGAACTTCGTAGGGAGTGGCTCAAATGGATCAATGTCTAGGAAGTTCGCACCTTCTGACATCTCCCAAGTCGTAAACGCTATGAGGACCAACAATGAGCTAAAATGGAACTCATAGCCCTGATTCCGAGCTTTGCGAAAATACAATTCTAGCTAGTTGACTAGGTTCTTCACCAAGTTCATTTAGAGTCCTTCTACACATTTTTCGGCGAGGCCAACAACAAACCCTATGACCTGCATGGGTTTGTTCTTTCTCACCAGTTTTCCCGCGATCATTTGGCAGGCCAGGCACACTGTGCCATTCTGGATGGAATCTACCTTGTAGCCTTGCATCCCCTTTTCGACATTGCCATATGTGTCTTTGATCCTCTGTGCCAATGCATGATCTGCAACCTTCCCTGGGTAGAAGTCATGTGGGTCAGGTCCTTGCATGCTCAATCCGGTGATCCTATGTATCAACATCAGATCATCTGTGATGCATTTATCTATCCATATATAACTTCCATGGTAACATGATAGCAGGAGCTTAACACACGCGTTAACCTCCTGGTGCCTTCCAAAATGTGGAATCTTCGTTACATTCAGGATGGTGGACTGCACAATGTTCATAGTCCATGGTTGGGGGATTATTTTCAAGTTCTTCACCTTCATCCTAGTCAGATACTTGTAAGGAGTGAGCATACTATGGTTCTTGCGATCTCCTAGGTTGAAGTCACTAAATTTTAATGTCGCGATCTTATCCTGTTGTGTTATAATTGCACGTATCCCCTTCGGGAGGTATGCAGTAACCATGGTGTAATGAAAGTCTATTGGGACACTGTCATGACTCACCATGCTAGCGAAAGGCAGGATGTAGTTGGACATGATAGTTGGATTAACTTCGCATTTTCCAAGTCATCTCTATTATCACCTTAACAATTATACATGAAATCTGAGTTTCAGATTTAGCGGGGGACTGAAGCGATGTAGAGACATGGTGCGATTTGGAGGACCAGGTCACATATGGCGGCATGTGTAAAAGTATAGTGGGAGCATAAAATAAAGGATCCAACAGACCGTATATTTTGAAGCAGTCCAGATCAATGACCGAGACCCATATCGGGCGACGAAATAACACGAAGTTTAATTATGTGAAGGCAGGCCAGGGAAAACTACCATGGTTTCATTGATGGATGCATGGCACCTTCTAAGGTACATCGGGGTGAAAATCAGTCCACCTAAAACCGTTTTCCCAAAATCCCCGATGTCATGTGTTCTAATGTCATTTGAATATGTCAAATCAACAATTCGTGTGGGGGAAGGTGATGGCTGGTCAAATCACCTCATGCCACTCATTTATGTACTTCACGTCCGTGCAATGCCAGTTGAATGCCACTGAATAACTAACTCAAAGGCTCATCATTTGAAATAGATTGGTAAAATCATGATAAACCAACGTACCTGTAAGTAATCTTGTCAGTAATTCATGATTATAACTCAATGACTACTGATCTTCAAAATATCGGTGGTGTTATTCTGCTCCAGGAAATCATCGTCTCATTCATAAGCAGAGTAATCTCAAACTAGACCGACTTCCTGATTTATGTAGAGTTAAGGAAAACAAAAATTGTGTTCTCTGCAAAATTGGAAGACATGGACAAAGCCAATCAAACAATATCCAGTGAAACATGATTTTCAACAAACATGGCAAGTTCATCAATGAGTAAGAAAGAAAATTCGATTGCACATATATTAGAAACCAAATTCCATACTAACCCTGCAACAGAACCAAAATCATAGGTTAGACTAAATCCTGTCATGAGGGATCTAATCATCAATGGACACGTGGATGAACTCTACAAGCGAACAGTGAAGAAGAAGCAGAGCAAACGACAGAAGGCATAAATCAGAGCCGAGGCAGTTGAGAACATTGGGGAAAACCAACCAGTCTGGTTGAACACTCTAAAGGAAGAAATCGTCAAGCTGGAATAAATTCTCGGGTAGAATTGAGTACGTTCCAAATTTTTTTGGACATATGGCGTTCAAATAAAAATCCTCAGATATGTCAGACCTGTTTGTAATGATCCCTGTAAAGTAGGAGAATTGTCATTATACATCACTCCTTTTTGTAACCGACCTCTATCTTTAGAACTATGGAGAAGTTTAATTGTTTTGAATCCCAGTGTAAATCCTCTATATATATATCATCCCAAGGATATATAAGGCATGAGAGAAAGAGGGCCCTGCCCTCAAAGCAGGAAGGTTTTTTAAAATCATGGAACTAAATTGAATATATAATGCAGAAGCGGTTGCCAAACTGTTTATGAAAATATTCTAATTTGTTGTGATATGAGTTTTGTTTCCTTTTGTAGTATGTATTTCTTGTGTCTCTGAAATCTCATTCACAATTTCCTCTTTTAAATTGGAGATTTAAAGGTCTGGAATTCATTTGATGTTGCTCTAGACTTAGCAATTTAAATTCATGTGTTTTTATTCTTAACTAGTTCAGAATTCATTTAAATATTCTCTGATGAAGTTATGTGTTCCTCTTTTCCTCTGTTTCCATGCAAATTTTCAATTTAAACTCAGACTCATTTCCTCATTTATCCTTTTCCTCTTGATAGTTCCCATGATTTGTAAATGCATTGTTCATGTTCGACTCCATAGCCCAAATATCACCTCTATTATTTCAACAACTTTATAGCACTCGACAAATCTAGCCACCAATATCCAAAGAAATATCAAGTGACACGAGATATCCCTCTCCGAGTTGAGCAAGCTAGTGCCTCAGCTCTAAATCTGGTTGAAATAATTACCTCTGTCATTTGTCTATTCATCCAGACAAAATTTGCATGGTGCTAACATTCTGGCGCTGTTGCCGGGGACATAATTGAAAAATTTTCCCTGGGAAAGAACGACATATTTCATTTTTAAGGTCTGAGAGAAGCAAGCACTTAGGCACATATTGGCTATATTCCTTCTTTGGTGACTCCACACATCAAAAATCAGTTTGAAGGTGATTCCACTGGCAGAAGAATCCAAAATTTTCAATGGCGACTCCACTCTCAATGCAGAATCCAGCTTCCAAAACATTATTGGCGACTCAACTCAAACTTCAAATATAATTCAGAGACTCCACTGGAAGATGAAATCCCTTGAAATAGGTATGAAAAGGCATCATGGAAGAAAACAGGTACTTAAAATGGGATCTCTTCCAAAGCATTTTACTATTTGTTATAAGTTACCTCTGCTCCTTCCTTGAACATGCCAAACACATTTTTTGTTACCTGTTGCATTCTAATGATGATCATGAGATTCTTGTAATTGTATATCCTCCTCTTAAAGTTGTACATGCATATCCTCACTATATCACTGATTTTGATAAAAAAATTCCATCTGGGCCATATGATGACCATGACCAAGTTGATGAGCTCCATGAAGCCAAGGCTGATATTTCTCCTCCTGTACTTGGTCCAAAGTCTTCCAAGACCCAACATAGATACATACCCTTGAAGCTACCCCAAGTCCTCCACAATTTCCCTCCAAATCACTATGAGTATCTACCTGTGTTTAATGCGGAACTTGATGTCATCTCAGCTGAAAAGTACATCCAAGGGTTTGAGCATTTTATAGATTTTTTTGAGATTGACCATGATGATGTTTGTATGAGGGCCTTCTCTCAATCCTTGAAAGGGGACACCAAAGACTGGTTTAAACATTTTCATCCAGAGACAATTAACTCATGGGAGGAGTTGAAGAATGTTTTTTTAAAGTTTTGGGGAAAGAAGAAATATTATGATCTACAAGTTACAGAGTTCTATGCCTTGGAAAGGCAAAACAATGAAACTATTTCTATATTCAGTAGAAGGTTTTCCAATATTTACTACAAATTGCCTAAAGAAATTCAACCCACTGAAGCTACTGCCATGCTCCATTATACAACAACTCTTCATCCAAACTTGTCTTTCCTCCTGATGGAAATAAGACCTAAGTCCTTACAAAAAATGTTTAATGATGCTCAAGAGATTCAACACAATATCCAAGAATGTAAGAAGATTCACAGTGAGGAGTTAGATGCTAAAGAAAATAACAATGAATATGAACATAAGATGGTTGATTTGAATATTGAGCAGAGAGTTAATAATATCATATGCCCTCTTGAAGTTTTTAATGCCAATGATTCCAAAAAAACATATATTCCACTTGTTGAAAGAGGAGGTGATGATTTAGCTTATGATCCACCCCATGATAAGCATGGGGCTAATTGTTTTATGTGTTCATTTGTAGACAGTCAAGAAGATGAGTTTGCAAATCAGTTTGTTGAAGAACATGTTGATGTTCCAAGTTTGTTCTTGTTAGATGACATTGCATATGTTGCTGGTTTTCCTATATATGATGAATATGATGATGATTATTATGTTGACTCCCTAGAACAACCAATTGCATGTTCTCTATCAGAAAATGTTCCTTTTCAGCAGTGTAACAAGAGAAATCAAGCTACATATCACAGTTGCAAAGAAGAAAGTATGGAATCAACTGAAGGGAATTCTTTACCTTTATGCTTTTCTGCATTTAAATTGTTAAAAGAAAATTATAAGACAATCATTGAATCAAGGGAATGTGTGTTGATGCCAAATCATATTGATTCACTGAAAAAAGTTGACAAGAAATTGTAGCAATCTTCTCATGTGTTTGAAAACCCTGGTACTTATTACATAGAAGGTCTTGTCAGTAAAAATTTGCAGCCATTGGTCGAAGATGAACCTGAAAATGAGTGTGTTCAACAATCCAAAGAAGTTGAAAAATGTGCCTATGACAACAGTGAAAAAAATGAAGAAGGTTTTGAATCAGGTAAAAGAACCTTGCCATTGTGTTTTTCCTTTTTGAAATTGTTGAAACAAAATGTCTATAATGTTTCAAATCAGAAAACATCCATGCATGATGTTGAATATGAAGAAAGAAGTGGACTTACAAATAAAAAATCTCTTCCATTATGTTTTTCTTCCTTTGAATGGTTGAAAGAAAGTCATGATGTACCAGTGAAAACATGGAGTTCTGACTGCATTCACAGTGGTACTGTTTTACATGAGAATATTGTTATCATTGAGGAATACCAACGACATTAACATGCATTAAATGATCATTACTTGAAAAGGTATTCCAATTCGGAGTTGCAACCTGTGCTTAACCACTAGATTAAAAAAGAAGAAGTTGATCGAGAAATTGTTGATAAAAGTCATTTTCCTTCTCTTGAAACTAATGTAGATGTTAAACAATATTTCCAACAAGACAAAGTGTTTCAAAGTTGTCTTTCTTCCCTTGAAAATGACGTGGTGATCCTATTTCTAAGAGGCCTAGACATGGATGAAGATTTTGAAACTGCATCCATAGAGACTCCAAGTAGCGAAAAAAAAGTTGTGAAGGATGCTTTCTCTTCTGTCTTGGCTCCTGAAAATGAAACAATATTTCATATGATTCATGATCCCAAGACACATTATATGGAAAAGGTTTACAATCAGAATCTACAAATAATAGTGGATTTCAATCTTAAGGGTAAAGAAAGTAACGAATCAATGTCTGTATCAAATATGATTCTTTTTACACCAGATGATGTTCTCCAGCCATGGTTGCCTTATGACTCAAGAAATTCTTACTACTAGACTTCTCAGCGAATTTGTCAATTTCAATAAGTTAAATCACCTGAAAACGAAAATGCAGTGGAAGGAGTGAAACCTGATAGTTGTTTTGTGCATGTTTTAGAAGATCCATTTGCGGTCCTTTTGGGGGAAGTGAACAATATAGGTGCATTTAATTTTTTAATAATTGGACTTATGGATGAAATTTTGAACGAATTATCAACAAAAACGCTTTGGAACAAGCAAGTGCAAAGAAAATGAACAGTGGATAGAATGATGTCATGGCTAGATTGGAATTATGATTTCACTTGATTGACAATCCTTTTCAGTAGTTAGGGTAGGTAGGAGTGTGCGAATAAGCTTGTTGGTCAAGCACTATTTTAAATTTTCAGTAGTATGTATAGTTAGATTCTAGCGATATTTTTTCAGCATCCAATTGAGAGTAGTGTGCAAAGTCCAGTTTTAAAATTTGACGTTCAGGCTCCAAGACGTAACAGGGTACACGCACATGTTTTGAAAGCGGCCCAATGAAGAAGGCACCGGTTCTACAGTTCTTTTCTACCTCACAGGGAGGATATCATCCTTAGTTGGAGCCTATGTTAACACCATAACAATTATACATGAAATCCAAGTTTCATATTTAGCGAGGGACTAAATCCATGTAGAGACATGGTGTGATTTGGAGGACCAGGTCACATATGGTGGCATGTGGATAAGTATAGAGGGAGCGTAAAAGAAAGGATCCAACAGACCGTAGATTTTGAAGTAGCCCAGATCAATGATCGAGACCCATATTGGGTGGAGAAATAGCACGAAGTTTAATTATGCGAAGGAAGGATGGGGAAAACTACCGTAGTTTCATTCGTGGATGCGTGATTCCCTCGGAGGTACATCAAGGTGAAAAGCGGTCTGCCTAAAACCATTTTCCAAAAATCCTCGATGTCACATGTTCTAATGTCATTTGAATACGTCAAATCAACAATTCATGTGGGGGAAGGTGATGGTTGGTCAAATCACCTCATGCCACTCATTTAGGTACTTCACGTCCATGCAATGCTAGGTGAACGCCACTGGATAACTAACTCAAAGGCTCATCATTCGAAATATATTGGTAAAAACGTGATAAACCAATGTACCTGCAAGTAATCTTGTCAGTAATTCATGATTAGAACTCAATGACTACCGATCTTCAAAATATGGGTGGCGTTATTCTGCTCCGGGCAATCATCGTCTCATTCATAAGTAGAGTAATCTCAAACTGGACCGACTTCCTGATTTCTGTATAGTGAAGGAACACATAGGGTTATCAACTTTCCTCTAAATAATCTTATTCCTCCCAATGAAGGAATCATAGTAGGATTTCCTAAAATTTCTCAAGTTCTTTCTATCATGATATTCACCTATGTTTCTTCATCCATAACACAGTCAATGTCGAAGTCTCCTATTCTTTCTTTTATGCACTTTTTTTCTTTGAATATCTCTGATAAGTTGATATTTCTGTGATCATTTAGGGTTTCTTTCATTTGTAGCAATACATTCTTTGATTCTTTTTGGGGTTCTGTCATGGTCTCAGTTTCTTGACCTTCCTTAGAATTTTCTTGTCTCATATTCATTCTTTCAAGCTTAGAAATCATTCTAGGGCAATCCAAAACTTCATGATCCATAGCTTTACAACAAAGACAACTAGGTCTTCTGCCAGGGCATTCCTTAGCAAGATGTCCTGGTCTTCTACAATTATAACATTAATCTTATTTTTCTTTGAAATGATCCCCAACCTTTCCTGTACTGCGCACTAGGATCATAGTAGCTAACTTGCAAAAAATTCTTTCTAGGGTCCTGCATCCATTTGTTAGTCCAAACATTCTTTCTATGCATAGGAATAACATAACTTTCACTATTCTTATCAGATCTACTCATATCAAATCTTCTTTCTTCTAGTTGTGCTCTAGTTTTCAAGCTAGGACAAAATTTATCAAACATACCTAGTGTTAGCTCCCAAAATTAATCAGTCACTTGGTTTGATTTTGTAGGTGATAGCATGGTCATCTGTAGGTTTCTCTATTTGTTTTTAGTTTCTTCTAGTGTCAAAACTTAGGTTTTAAATTCATGCCTTAGAAATAAATTGATCCATAAAGGTTGTTTCTATAAAATTGCATGAAAATATTTTCAACAGCTAACGCATGTTGCAAGGTTGATGTTAGCTGGTGAAAGCGGCGAGTTTCAATGGTTAAGGAGTACTTTCCCAAAGACAATTAGCTGGTGAAAGCACGAAACACGCGTTTTTCTTCCACAATTTCAGAAATTGAGAAGATGACACATTCGACACATGTCACATAAATATTATGAGGCACTGGTGGAAGCGAATGATGATGAGGATTCCGTTATGCATGTTTAAATCATATATTATGACAGATCATGCTTGTGAATGCATGCTTCAGCAATGATGGCGTTGGAGATGACGAATTCACATTCATCATCAAAGGTAAAGGAGCAGTACCACTCAGCCGACAACATCAAATTGACACTTCACATTTTGAACACGCACTGTTCACAGGCAATATGGTATGGTTCCCTATTTGAAATTGGCAACACCGAGAGTTTTCACCAGTGCCAAACCTTGGCTCAATCAGGAAACTACCGTGACATTGTCTGCCAATTGTTCAAGGTTCGAGTTACAGATGGAAAGGAAACGAAGTGGTTTATTACTGAGGAAAGAATTGGACAGCCTGTCTTTCTTACAGTCACATCCAGATGTGCAAAAACGTTTATCAGACGCAGGTTGCATGGGTTATGTTGAAAGGTTACAAAATGGTTTCCACCAAATAACAGCTGAAGCATTTGCTAAATCATATGATGGAAACAGACCTAGTGTGGGTTCTATAGAAATGATAGTCAATGAATACGCCATTTCCATAGCAACCAACTTACCCAGATCAGGCCAGAGCTAGTTTAAGACAACAACAACCAAGAATTTAAATTTCAGAGCATACCTTAAGGCAGAGTTCAGAGATATCACTTGGAAGAAAAGCATGCCCGTTTCTCATCTGGAAGATGAATGGAAGGACCTACTCAAAGGCATTCAACTCTATATCACCTCAGAAGGAAGGTATGACAAGCTGATGCTATATCATTTCAAACTTTTAGATCATTTCACAGGGAAGACTCTCCTAAATTTACCTTTCTTCCTTCACAAAATCCTGACTAAAGTATGTAAAAAGATTAGAACTGAACCTCTAAGTATGAAAAACATCCTTTGTCATTTTGGCTTGATCAAACTGATAATTCTAGAAGAGCTAAGACAAAAAGGAAGGACTTGGCAAGATTTTCTTTTTTGGGAAGGTTTTGAGACCCAAACTTGGCCCATGAATGAGCAAACAAAAGCTGGAAAAAAATAGTTAACTTCTCAAAGTAGCTCAAGGAGGAGGAGATCTCTTCCAGGACCACCAGAGGACAGGATTTCCAGCATAAAGTCTAAAAGAGGAAAGAAAAAATTAGACTTTGAAACCAATTCGGAGCAACCTACAGTAAAAAAGACAAATATTCTCAATTTTCCATACACAGACTCAGAAACAGAGCCAGAGCAAGAAGATGAAAGTCCATCTATTAAAATCCCTGAACAATCCATGGAATTTGCACCAGACTGTGAAACTTTTACTCCCATTGATGAAGGTGAAACATCAAAGAGTAAAAAGTCAAAGAAATCACAGAAAATTAAGGAACTGAAAGATGTGATTGCACAACAGGAGGTTTTGGAAAGAGTAATCAAGACAAGATACAAATCCTTATTTGACAATTTTGTAGAGACAAATGCAACATTTGAGAAGTTGGCTCATGAAAGTGTCAAAGACAAAAAGAGAAAGAAGAAAATCACCAAGGACTATAACAGTTTGTGGTGGTTAGCAAAACGACTTAAAAGGAAAATTAAGAAATTGAAGAAAAAAAGTAAGTCACATCTAGATTTATAGGTATTATCCCAGGTTGCTATGAATATGCAGGGAGATAAATCAAAGGAACACAAATTTTTTGGTAAAACCATAGTTTTGGAAATGAAGGTTCCTTTTTGGCCAAAGACAGAACTTTCACCAACGCAAAGGGTAAATTTAAAACTAGTTAGCTGGTGAAAGGAAAAACTTTCATCAACTAACCAACAGATCGTAAGGTGAATTAGCTGGTGAAAGCACATAAAGAATTTTTTGGAAAGCTAAGCCGGAGCGAGGAAATTTTGAAGTATTTAAAAAGGGTTTGGGAGCATCGAAGGATTAACCACCTAATCAAGAAACACTCAACATCAGAGATTCGTGGAGATTTTGAGACCAAATGCTAAATTGGTCAACTAAAGTTTCAGTTATGGTTATTGAAAGAGTCCAGCTACAGAAGACATGAGCCTTTATCTGATGTATAGATGTTAAGATCAACATAGAAGATAGTTCGAGTTCTAGGAACTAGTCTTTGCTTATCAATTGTATTTAGTTAGTTTTATTTTCTATATTTAGATAGAGATCCAAGTTTTCAGGATCTTAAAAAATGATTGTAAAAGGTTATAAATGCCTAACTTTTCTAAGAGATAAGGGTTCAAACTGGGAATACATTTTGGCTACTGTATAGACTCTTATTGGATAATAGAATTACAGTCTCCTTTTGTTTTCAATATCAGAATTGCTCATCCATCTTGTTTCTATACTTTATCTCAGTTTATCTTAGCTTTTAAAGATTGTCATCTCTTTATTAAGCTCATAAATTTGAAGTGAAGGATTTTTTACTACCTTGTATTAAGCCCTACACCTAGTTGTATTTGGCAGTCAAGATTAGTATTCTTCATCCCCTCTTTAAAATATATGATCTGATTATTGTTTTCTAAAAGCACTGTTTCATTTGAAATGTATGATGAGTTGTCTATTACATTAATCATTGAGTGATTCCATTGTTCCAAGCTCACCTACATATCATATTCTTAAGTTACCAAGCACCTTTGGTCTACAACTACAAAGGGTTTCTTGGAGTGATAACAAATTGGTGCCGTTGTTGGGAAACCGAAATTTAAGATCTGCTTTCCTGGGATACGACACAGAGATGATCTTTGATGATAGACAAAGATTAGACATTTTATTGGTTGTAACTATCTATCTGGCGACTCCATAAGCTCATACTAGCTCCTAAGAGGATTAGTACCAGGGTGAATCCACAAGAATCACCTGTCACACTAGTGCCCAATCCAGAACTAATTCTCAGAAGAGGAAAAACAATTCAGGGTCAAGCTTCAAAATCAGACACAAAAGGTAATCCTCTCTTTAGTTCTGGAAGATCTACTACAAAAAAATTTGAATTGTTTTCCAAGAGTGCTGATGAAAAAACAACTGTAACTACTGTAGAAGAAACACGTCTTTTTTATCAACAGGAAAATATCAGTGATGATGAATTGATAGATTCAAAATTGGTTGAAAAAGTATCTAAGACCTTAGAAAGAAATCAGAGTTGTTCCTCTCTTGAATCTTTTCATTCACAGCAAAAAGGAGATCATTTAAACATCTACACTAGCCTCCTTGCTGTAGAACATATTCTTCAAGAGTTTTCTGCTAAAGGTGAAGACAACTTAGCTGAACAACTTGCAAATTTTTACAGAGTCTCATATTAGACATCTTTCCCATTAGAGAATTCACCTCCTTTAGATTCCCCTAGTGTTGAGGAATCAAAGAAAAAACTATCACCTCTCTCACCCCTGATCACTATGGCTACACCACCTCCTTTGACCAAGATGCAACAAATCCTAGCTTCTAGGTATGCACTACTAATATTGCCAAACCCAGTATCAACTATGCCAACATGAGACTATCAAAAGTATATTCCCAAATTCACAGGTGAGGGTGATGTGACTGTTGAAGAACATATTGAGGCATTCTATAGTTATGCTGAAAACCTTAATATTGAGGAGGAAGATGTTTGGACCCGAGTTTTTGTCCAAAGATTAGATGGCCATGCTAGGAAATGGTTCAAGGAAAGAACTCCTTGCTGGTTCCATAGCTGGCATTGAGCAATTAGATGACACCTTGTTGAAACATTGGGGTGATAGAAGAGATTTTCTGTACTATATCACTGAATTTGGAAATCTAAGGAAACAAAATGGTGAGTCAGTCTCTGATTTCACTAAAAGGTTTAACTGGATGTATAGTAAAATACCAGCAGAGATAAAACCTTCAGATGCCTCTGCCAAAATCACATATTTTGATTCCTTTGACTCAGAGTTCTGTTTATTGTTGAGAGAAAGGAGGTCATCAACATTATCTTTGATGCAAGATGATTCCCTTGAGCTGGAATCAAATATTTTGGCTGCTCAAAAGCTAAAGGGAAACTCTGATAGGAGAAGATCGAGAAATGAAGCTTCTTCTTCATCAAATGCTGACCCAAAGTTAGATAAAATGGCTAAGATGTTAGAGTCCCTAACCTCTGAGATATCTAAGCTCAAAAGTGAAAATAATTAGCCTGTCAAGGGAAGGGTCACTTATGATTATGTAGGTAGAAACCCAAATCAAAATCCCAACAACTTCAAAAGAAATAATCAGCCAACGCAGATTTTGCAAAGAGAAAGAAATCCTACTAAGGATAAGAGGATAAAGGCTCCTCTTTAGAATGTTGTGATGGACGAAGATGAAGGTGATTATCAAGAAGATGGAGAAGATAATATTCACTGTGTTGGAGAGGAGACATGGAAATCTTATCTGACACAACACGACTATGAAGAGGCATTGATGACTGAACAGACAGAGGATAATTTTGCTGATGATGGGATTTTTTCAACGGAAGAGAAGAACAGATATAATCTCAGATCTAAGTCTGATACTTCCCAACATAACGCACCAACCTCTCCCAAAAAGAGCACATCCCCTGTTAATAAAAAAGATCAGACATCTGAGAATCAACAAACCGATCCTTCAAAAGCAAACACATCAGTTCCTCTCAAGAAGACTGTTGTCCATGTCAAACAAAAAATTCAAAAAAGTCAGACCCCTGCTGACCAACAAAGCATTCAGAAATCTCCTTTAAATGAGGTAAAGGTCTTTGATAAAATCTCCTATTCTTTTAATTTTGAGGCTGAAATACAGAAAATTAAAATTCCCATCCCTTTGGTTGAGTTAATGAAAAATGAAACATTCAAGAAAGATATCCTCAAAACTCTGGATCCTAAATCCATATCCCCTTCTACTGATATTCTCAATATATATGATGAAAATCCAACCATTACTTTGGGGCAAATGATAGAAGATAGAGATGAAAGTTGTCCTCCGTTTTACATCTCTCTAAATATTCATGACAAAACACTACATAACTGTTTGTTGGACTCTGGTGCTTCTCACAACTTAATGCCAAAGGCGGTCATGGATGAGCTTGGGTTAGAGATTACTAAGTCCTACCACGATCTTTTCTCTTTTGATTCTCGGAAAGTCAAATGTCTCAGAATGATCAAGGAATTGGATGTAACTTTAACCCAAGCATCCATGAAAACTATGGTTATGGATATAATAGTGGCAAACATCCCACCTAAATTTGGATGCTTGTTATCAAGATCGTGGATGAAGAGGCTAGGTGGCACTCTTCAAATGGATCTCTCCTATGCTACTATCCCTGTTTTTGGAGGAGTAAACAAAAGGTTATACAGGGAATCACAACTGGCATATGTAATTAGTGACGAACAAAATCCAACCAACCATCCTATATATTCGGTCGACACAGGTATGGGATCTTTCATTTTACAAATTGATGATTCATTACCAGATGCATTGCTACTTAGAAAGCCCACAGTTCAGTCCATAGAAGTAGCAAAAGACGATCTTTGGACCATGTTCTTTGATGGTGCTTGTACCAAAGAATCAGCAGGAGCAGGGGTGGTATTGATTTCTCCTTCAAAGAAAACTTCTCATTTGTCCTTTAAGCTTGAATTTAAAGTGACTAACAACATTGCAGAGTATGAGGCATTTCTCCTGGGATTAAATGCAGCCAAAGAGATGGAGATTAAAAAATTACATGTATTCAGAGATGCAGATTTAATCATTCAGTAGGTAAACAAGTCCTTTCAAGCAAAACATGTCAGGCTAGAAGCCTATAGAGATGAATTTTTGAGGGCAATTCATACTTTTACAGATTTCAAAATTTCATATGTACCATAAGCAATGAATGAATTGGCTGGTTCATTAGCTGTGTCGGCCTGTGCTTTTATACCCCCTCTACCTCATAAATTGAATTACAAAATTCAAGTTAAGTATAGGCCATCCCTCCCTGAAAATGTAAAGTTCTGGAAGGTTTTCGAGGACGATGCCAAACTCACTAGATTTCTTTCAGTAATAGATGAGTTTGTAGATTTGCAAATTGATCAAGAGAATGAACATGACGATGAAACTGAGAAGCCAAAGTTCAGAAGAAAAATTGTAGCACATGAAATAGTACAACTGTCCACCAACATAATTCCTAAAGGTTTGGTCCCTTTAGAAAAGATTTTTGATAACAATGATGTAGCTATCAAATTGGAAAAGAGGGAAAAAGATTCAGAAGTTTCGTAGTATAATGTAGCCAGTGAACATGATCCTAAATATGTCAACTTAGCTTAACATTTGACAGAAAAACAAAAGGCTGATTACGGTGAACTGTTAAAGGAGTTTGCTGACATCTTTGCTTGGAAATATGATGACTTGAAGAATTTCGACATAGAGGTAATTCAACACAAGATTCCCTTGAACAAAGATACAAAACCATTTAGGCAGAAACTTAGATCTTTCAATCCTATGTTGTTGCCTACAATGGAAAGGGAAATCAAGAATCTATTGGACGCCCACATTATCATACCTCTCAGATACTCAGAATGGATTGCAAATATCATACCAGTGAGAAAGAAGAATGGAGAGATCAAACTCTGTGTGGATTTCAGAAATTTGAATAAGTGCTCTAGGAAGGACAACTACCCGCTGCCCAAGATGGAACATATTTTGAAGAAGGTGTCAGGATCAAAGGTGATGTCTTTTATTGATGGGTTTTTCAGATACAACCAAATTTTTGTTCATCCAGATGACAGAGAAAAGACTTCCTTTACCACTCCATGGGGTACGTTTATGTATGAAAAAATTCCTTTCGGATTGATGAATGCAGGAGCGACATTCCAAAGGGCGATGGACATTGCTTTCGTTGGGGAGAAAGACAAATTCGTCTTGATATATCTTGATGACATTACTATTTTTTTGAGCAACCATGAAGATCGTTTGCAACACTTGAGAAAGACTTTCCTAAAATGTTGAAGGTATGGCATTTCCCTTAATCCTAAAAAATCTAATTTAGCTCTCAAGGAAGGGAAATTACTTGGACATATTGTTTCAGCTAATGGGGTAAGGATCGACCCAAAAAGAGTAGAAGCCACTAGAACCTTGTCTCTTCCTATATCAAAAAAGGACATTCAGTCTTTCCTCAGAACTATAAACTTTATCAGGAGGTTTATAGCCAACTTTACAGAATTTACAAAGCATATTACTTCTATGTTAAGAAAGAACTCAGAAGTAAAATGGACTGAAGAAGCTAAACACTCCTTCAATGCTATCAAAGAAGCCATTACTACAGCCCCTATTTTAATCAGCCCTGGCTTTGACAAGGAGTTTTATATCTTTTCATTTGCCTCAAAAGACACAATTGCAGCAGTACTATTGTAGAGAAATGCTGATGATCAGGAGCAACCAGTTGCCTTCTTCAGTAAAGTCTTGAGGGATGTTGAAGTAAAGTATGAGTTACTGGAGAAACAAGCATATGCGCTCATCAAGTCATTAAAAGCCTTTAGAGTTTACATCCTTCAAGCCAAGGTAATAGCTTATGTACCTTCCAGCTCAGTTAAATATGTGCTCATACAACTCGACATAGATGGAAAAAGGAGTAAGTGGATAGCAAAATTAATTGAATTTGATGTTGAGATCAAACCAACAAAACTTGTGAAAGGTCAAGGCCTTGCCAGACTTCTTGCAGAAGAAAATTGTAAACTGCTTGAGATAAATTTGGTAAGTGTAAATGCAGATAATGTTCACTCTTCAGAGGATAAAGGAAGTGAATAAAGGCAAGTCTCAACTCACCTAACCAACTGTAAATGGTACAACCACATTGTTCATTTTCTGCAAACATTATCAGTCCCTTCAGATTTGATGAAGACATAAGGGAGGGATTTAAAGCTCAAAGCCATGAATTTCTGCATCAATGATAACTTATTGTTCTGGAAAAATCCAATAGGGTTATTATTGAGGTGCATAAACCAAGAGGAAGTAGCTAGGATCATGATTGAATTCCATAATAGTGAATGCGGAGGACATCACTATTGGAAGACTACCGCACATAAAATCTTAAGAGCTGGTTATTATTGGCCATCTTTATTTTCAAATGTGTGTGAATTTATGAGAACATGTGACAAATGCCAAAGGTTTGCGGGAAAATAACAACTAAAATCCCTCCCCCTTATACCTATTGTGGTCACAGGTCCCTTCCAGCAATGGGGTCTGAACTTCATAGGTGAGATTCACCCACCTTCTAGCAGTCAACACAGATGGATCCTTGTTGCCACTGATTATTTTACAAAATGGATTGAAGCCATCCCTACCAAGAACGCCAATCACAGTATCATCATTAATTTTCTGCAAGAAAACATATTCGCTATATTTGGTTGCCCTAAGAGAATAGTCACTGATAACACTGCTGCATTCAAAGATAAGCACTTGGTAAAATTATGTGAAGAGCTGGGAGTTCAGCTAGTACATTCTACTGCTTACTATTCACAAGGAAATGGCTTAGCTGAGTCATCAAATAAGAGTTTAGTCAGAATTATAAATAAGCTGCTTGAACAAAATACCAAAGGTTGGGATTATAAGCTAAAATTTTCTTTGTGGGCAGACAGGGTAACAAATAAAAGGTCAAATGGCACATCCCTCTTCAAGTGTTAATTTTTCAAAATCCCAACCCAGTTTCAGTCTCGCTGTATTTTCAGTCAAATTTAAATGCCAAACTCAGTTTCAACACTGTTTCAACATATGTTACAACCTGGTGTTTCAGCATAAGCTACAACCTGGTGTTTCAGTATAAGCTACAGCCTGGTGTTTCAACATAAGCTACAACCTGGTGTTTCAGCATAAGCTACAGCCTGGTGTTTCAGCATAAGCTACAACCTGGTGTTTCAGCATAAGCTACAACCTGGTGTTTCAGCATAAGCTACAGCCTGGTGTTTCAGCATATAAAAACTTAACAGAAAATAAATTTCAGAAATGAAACATGAGGATTCTGAACATCGTTTTCAACGCAGAAATAAAATATCAGCAATATGCAAAACTCAGAAAATATAGACACAAAGAATTTCGGTCTAACTTCGACCCTGGAAAAACCCACAAGGGGAAAACCAGTTAGCGAGGGATTTGTATTATTTATGAGCTTCTGAGAAATTATTTTACAGCATTTTCATCTTCATATATTTACACAAACTTATCTGGACATTCCTGTAGCTTTGCTCCTCAATTTCTGAACCAGAAATTCATACAACAATACGACAATTACTGCTGTACGGACTGTCACGAAATTTGTGCCAAAACTCTGCTAAGATTCAATTTCCGTGCCACTCAATGTTATTCGGTAACCTTGGAATGCATGCCAATACTCCCAGAAATTGCAGCTGTTGTCTCTTTTCTTCAGCTCGACCTCTCTCTTGCTCTCTCTTGTTCTCTCAACAAGAATTCTTGAGCTCCTCTTGTTCTCTCAACAAGAATGCTTCAACTTCCTCTTGCTCTTGGCATATCACCAAAAAGCCTCTTGGCCTCTCACCAAGATTTCTTTAACTACCCAAGAATGGGTGCGCCCATTTTCCTTAATCAACCTCATGAGGGAAGGTGAGGAGTTTTCTAATCTAACAGCTGAGATTAGATTAGATGGGTGGATGAGATTTGGTGTCTCTTCACTCACGCTCACTTTAATCATAAAGTTATCTTTTAATTTGCATCTCACAAATTAATTTGACTAAGACCCATATTCAACAATTTCTCCCCCTTAGGCACCTAGGGAAGAGAAACACTTGCCTTGGTACTTTATTTTAATTTAAAATTTAAC
>ML792482.1:58156-69298 GCA_009831015.1 Picea engelmannii | reverse complement strand
GGTGTCTCTTCACTCACCCTCACTTTAATCATAAAGTTATCTTTTAATTTGCATCTCACAAATTAATTTGACTAAGACCCATATTCGGTAATTTCTCCCCCTTAGGCGCTTAGGGAAGAGAAACACTTGCCTTGGTACTTTATTTTAATTTAAAATTTAACATCAAGTTGGTATATGGTACTGAAGCCATATTTCCTGTTCAACTTGCACTTCCAGTTGCAAAGTTTTTAAAAGAAACTGACTCTGAACCAAGTGATTTAACTCGAAGGATCCATAATCTTGTAGATTTATAGAAAGACAGAGAGCAACTTCTGGAAAAGATTGAATTACACCAAGAAAAGATGAAGGAGATTTTTGACAAGAAAGTCAAAACAAGGGAACTGGTCTTAAAATGGGATGCAACAAAGAAAGAGAAGGGGAATCACGGAAAATTTGATGCTCTCTGGGCAGGTCCTTTTGTCATAACAACAGTTCATCAGAAAAATACCTTTGTTCTCCAAAATCTTGCAGGCGAAGAAGTAGCAGGTGGCCCTTTCAACGGACGTTTTCTAAAGACCTATTTTTCATAAGGTTTTTCTTAAAGCCCTGTTTTACTTGTACATATTCTTTTTATTTTTTTTTTGTTTTTATTGCTTGAATAATTCCATGCCCAATGGTACTAAGAAAAACAATTTTTCAAATTTTAAAATTGTAATAAAGGCTACTGAGTCTAGCTAGGTTCTTGGTGACCTCACAGGGAGGTATCCATCCCAGTTGGAGCCAAATGTTAGCTCCAAAAATGAATCAGTCACTTGGTTTCATTTTGTAGGTGATAGCATGGTCATCTGTAGGTTTCTCTATTTGTTTTTAGTTTCTTCTAGTGTCAAAACTTAGGTTTTAAATTCATGCCTTAGAAATAAATTGATCCATAAAGGTTATTTCTATAAAATTGCGTGAAAATCTTTTCAACAGCTAACGCATGTTGCAAGGTTGATGTTAGCTGGTGAAAGCGGCGAGTTTCAATGGTTAAGGAGTACTTTCCCACAGACAGTTAGCTAGTGAAAGCACGAAACACATGTTTTTCTTCCACAATTTTAGAAATTGAAAAGATGACACGTTCGACACACGTCACATAATTATTATGAGGTGCTGGTGGAAGCGAATGATGATGAGGATTCTGTTATGCATATTTAAATCAAATATTATGGTGGATCATGCTTGTGAATGCATGCTTCAACAATGATGGCGTTGGAGATGACGAATTCACATTCATCATCACAGGTAAAGGAGCAGTACCACTCAACCGACAACATCAAATAGACACTTCACATTTTAAACACGCACTTTTCAAAGGCAATATGGTATGGTTCCATATTTGAAATTGGCAACACAAAGAGTTTTCACCAACGCCAAACCTTGGCTTAATCAGGAAACTACCATGACATTGTCTACCAATTGTCCGAGGTTCGAGTTACAGATGGCAAAGAAACAAAGTGGTTTATTACTGAGGAAAGAATTGGACAACCTGTCTTTCTTACAGTCACATCCAGATGTGAAAAAATGTTTCTCAGACGCAGGCTGCATGGGTTATGTTGAAAGGTTACAAAATGGTTGCCACCAAATAACAGCTGAAGCATTTGCTAAATCATATGATGGAAACAAAGCTAGTGTGGGTTCTGTAGAAATGATAGTTGATGAAGCCGACATTGCCATAACAACCAAATTACCCAGATCAGGCTAGAGCTGGTTTAAGACAATAGCAACCAACTTACCTAGATCAAGGCAGAGCAGACAATAGCAACAAAGAATTTAAATTTCAGATCATACCTTAAGGCAGAGTTCAGATATATCACCTGTAAGAAAAGCATGCCTGTTTCTCATCTGGAAGATGAATGGCAGGACCTGTTCAAAGGCATTCAACTCTATATCACCTCAGAAGGCAGGTATGACAAGTTGATGCTATATCATTTCAAACTTTTAGATTATTTCACAGGGAAGACTCTTCTAAATTTACCTTTCTTCCTTCACAAAAGCCTGACTGAAGTATGTAAAAAGATTATAACTGAACCTCTAAGTACGAAAAACACCCTTTTTCATTTTGGCTTGATCAAACTAATAATTGTAGAAGAGCTAAGACAAAGAGGAAGGACTCGACAACATTTTATTTTTTGGGAAGGTTTTGAGAACCAAACTCAACGCATGAATGAATAGAAGAGAGCTGGAAAAAAGAAGTTAACTCCTCAGAGCAGCTCAAGGAGGAGGAGAGCTCTTCTGGGACCACCAGAGGACAGGATTTCCAGCATAAAGTCTAAAAGAGCAAAGAAAAAATTAGACTTTGAAACCAATTCAGAGCAGCCTACAATGAAAAAGACAAATATTCTCAATTTTCCATACACAGAATCAGAAACAGAGCCAAAACAAGAAGATGAAAGTCCAGCTATTAAAAGCCTCGAACAATCCATGGAATTTGCACCAGACTATGAAACTTTTACTCCCATTGATGAACGTGAAACATAGTAAAAAGTCAAAGAAATCACAGAAAATTAAGGAACTGAAAGAGGTGATTGCACAACAGGAGGTTTTAGAAAGAGTAATCAAGGCAAGATACAAATCCTTATCTGACAATTTTGCAGAGACAAATGAAACATTTGAGAAGTTGGCTCATGAAAGTGTCAAAGACAAAAAGAGAAAGAAGAAAATCACCAAGGACTATAACAGTTTGTGGTGGTTAGCAAAACGACTTAAAAGGAAAATTAATAAATTGAAGCAGAAAAGTAAGTCACATCCAGATCTACAGGTATTGGCTCAGGTTGCTGTGAATATGTAGGGAGATAAATCAAAGGCACACTAAGTTTTTGGTAAAACCATAGTTTTGGAAATGAAGGTTCCTTTTTGGCCAAAGACAAAACTTTCACCAGTGCAAAGGGTAAATTTACAACTAGTTAGCTGGTGAAAGGCAAAAATTTCACCAGCTAACCAACAGATCGTAAGGTGAATTAGCTGGTGAAAGCATAGAAATAATTTTTTGGAAAGTTAAGTTGGAGTGAGGAAATTTTGAAGTATTTAAAAAGGGTTTGGGAGCATTGAAGGATTAACCACCTAATCAAGAAACACTCAGCATCAGAGATTCGTGGAGATTTTGAGACCAAATGCTAAATTGGTCAAATAAAGTTTCGGTTATGGTTATTGAAAGAGTCCAACTATAGAAGACAGGTGCCTTTATCTGATGTATAGATGTTAAGATCAACATAGAAGACAGTTCGAGTTCTAGGAACTAGTCTTTTCTTATCGATTGTATTTAGTTAGTTTTATTTTCTATATTTAGATACAGATCCAAGTTTACAGGATCTTAAAAACTGATTGTAAAAGGCTATAAATGCCTATCTTTTCTAAGAGATAAGGGTTCAAACTGGGAATACATTTTGGCTACTAAATAGACTCTTATTGGATAATAGAATTACAGTCTCCTTTTGTTTTCAATATCAGAATTGCTCATCCATCTTGTTTATGTACTTTATCTCAGTTTATCTTAGCTTTTAAAGACTGTAATCTCTTTATTAAGCTCATAAATTTGAAGTGAAAGATTTCTTACTACCTTGTATTAAGCCCTACACCTAGTTGTATTTGGCAGTCAAGATTAGTATTCTTCATCCCCTCTTTAAAATATCTGATCTGATTATTGTTTTCTAAAAACATTGTTTCATTCGAAATGTATGATGAGTTGTCTATTACATTAATCATTGAGTGATCCCATTGTTCCAAGCACACCTACATATCATATTATTAAGTTACCAAGCACCTTTGGTCTACAACTACAAAGGGTTTCTTGGAGTGATAACATCTAGATCCATACTTTTGAAACAATGTTTTTCACTTATCTGACATTTTCAATCAAAAATTTTCACTGTTCTTACCTTTATCAGAGCACAAAGCTTTAAGATATTACCTCTTTTCTTTAGATCTGACTTCTCTTTTTAGCATAGAGCTTCACAAGTCAAGTAGAATATTGCACAGTAGGGCAACAGATCCACACACATAGCTTTCTCTTTTCTGTAGTTCCCAACAATCATAGTTTCAGGTCCCGACAACAGAACCATTTGTTGGGATAGGGGAAGACCCAGGTTTCAATGCTTAAAAAACGCACCAAAAATGCCCTAACTACTGGCCCTTTAGGCAACACCTGCGAAGCAGGTGAAGTCTCACCTGAGGTAGAGGCAGGGGTGGTTGCAGGACTCAGATGTCTACAACCTTAGCTAGGACACAAATATGTGATTGTAACACCTTAAAAAAACACTTAGTAGTTATAGTTCATTAATATTCAACCTCAGTTTACAATGTAGATAACCCTAACAACAGATCAACACAGTATTCACACATATCCAATATACTTAAGCACTAAGCATATCAACATAGATCAAATCTAGCATCTTATGCGCATCATTAGGCACTAAGATATCATATCAGATTCATATAACATACATTAGTGCACTAAGCATTAATCATATGAATAATGAAACAACCACAATGCACAAAGAAACCATAACACATGATATACGTGGTTCACCCCTAGCCTGGGGCTATGTCCTACAACTCTTCTTCTGTTTTATTGCCTTTTGTCAATCTTCTACATGCACATAGTCATGAGATATTACTCCACAGAGGACAAAATATCTATGCGCATTTATCTAGATCCTCCTTCCCCTAATTACAACACAAATCCTTTTCATAGTTTCTTACAATCACTTGTACTTAGCCTTGCAAATCCCACACAGTATGCACAAAGAATTTACAATCATCACTTGCACTTAGCACCTGTCATGGAACACTTGCTTACATCGCCTAGCTATCTATTTATACATTACAAAAGGGGCCTAAACATGGGTAAAACCTATGTGTCGATATCCCCATACCCGTTACATAACCCAAAACCCAAAAATACCTAAACAAGGGGCCGATATCCCACGATCTCCACTTCGACTTGCGCTCCGCCTTTGACAGCTTGTTGAAGTCCCAAAATAGGTCAATCATGACCAAGGATTCTTAAAACTTGATCAAGGTCCAACAAGTACCCATATTTGTATCTTGGGACCTTTTGTAGGGACTTGTAGAAGATGAAGCAACATGTTTTAGGTGTTTAGAAATATTCTTTCTCTAGACCTGAGCTTGTCCCCTACCTCATCTCTCCTTCTCAAAGGAATCATAGGGTCTTCTTGGGATCACTCATATCTTCTCTGACGCAGGCGTGATGTAAACTCCGACACCCACTCTCAGGATCGCTCAATCAACTCATGAGACATATCGGATCTTTTGATTCCCCAGTGGAATCAATATTTAAATCTTGATCCACAGGTCCTACTCTTTCCCTGTCACGGCCTCTGCACGCGCCTGTGACTTTTCCCCGATGATAATTTTCGGTTTCAGAGTTTCTTGTTTTCTGATGTCGAGTACCTTTGTCCCCTTGAACTCCAGATCACCGATCCACTGATATGACGCTTTATTCATTAGCCCTTCTGGCTAAGCTCCTGGCCCATATGACCACTGTTCCCCCTGACTGCAGTCTTACATCTCTTCGGGGTTTCGGACATCGAAATGCCGAAATGCATAAAACTTGTGCCACAGGATTCCCGATATCCCGATGCGTAATCTCCCAATGTGTCTCTCCTATCGGGTCTCTTCCTAGAGGCCTCAATCACTGCCACACATCTTCTCCAGACGGATGGTCCTGATCGCCTCTCACTGTTCACGACTTCAAGTGTCCCGGATGTCTCGTCTCCAGGACTCGCAAAATGCTGATCTCCGATGCGCCGATATACTAACAGCTGGCCCCTCGATGGCACTTCCTCCTTCTTGTTGGGGTTTCGAACTTCGCGATTCCGAATTGCAAGGACTTCTTGTCCACGGGATCCCCGATATCCCGATGGATGACCTCCTTTAGAGAAATCTCCCGGGTGTTCTAATCTCCTCCATGTGTCCTCCTATGATAGACGGCCCTGATCCAATCTCGCTGTTTCAAAGTTTTCAATGCTCCAATGACATAAACTCTTTGTCAACTCAAAACCCCAGTAGCCGATATACCGACGGGTCTCCGATTTTCTCCATGTGTCTCCACAAACGGACGGTCCAGATCGTTCTCGAGACTTTTCCTATAGAAATTCCCAATATCTTATCCTCATGACTCCTAATTTCACGAACGTCGATATCCCGATGGACATGCCTCTCGTTGGGATTTTCCCCTTGACTATTCCCGATGGTTTAAACACCATGCACCTTCCGATCGATCCGACGACTGATGTGCTCCCTCCTGAGCTGCTGCGCTTTCTTCTGGTGCTTGGAAGAATTTCCAAGTTCCCAAAGGCCTCGACCTTTTCCTTTCTTCTCTGCGAGATCCTATACCTAAGTTCTCACCTGCGTTCTCCTCGACATTGTTCCTCCTGAGCTTTGCTCCTTTCTAATCCTCGAAGGATTCTTCAACTCTTGCACCTCTGCAAAGTCTTCACGCACACACAGTGTTGTCTCTCCTGAGCTTCTCACACGCTCAGAACCCTAAGGGATTTTGTCTTTCTTCCCTTCTCCTACAGATGGATAATGTTTGGATGCCCTCCTGGCTATCCTTCTTCTCAAGAAACCTCCTATTGAGTCTGTAGGGTGTTCAACAACCCTGTGAAGATCCCTCAGTGGATTCTTCTTCAAATCATAGAACTCAAAGAGTTCTCTTCTTCCTGTGCCTGTCTACACACTGACTCAAATGCCCACCTGGCAGAGTGTATTCTCCCAGAACATTCAAAAGTTCTGTGCACCTATGTACCCGCTCAATTCCCGCTTGGCAGAGCTCTCAGAATCCTCAGTGATTTTGGTTCTCCTTGAGAACTCACAACAAAGTTCTCCCTCTGTGCACTCCTTGCACCCGCTCAATGCCCGCTTGGAAGAGCTTCACAGAATCCACAACATAATTCTGTCTACAACTATGTCTCTCATACACAGCCTTGCCTCCAAGGTGTTCAACAACCTTGAGGTATTTTTTCTGAGTTGTTGATTCCAGTTCTTGTGCCGCAACACGTCTTCGTCTAAACCCGCAAAATTCAGAAGTGCTTCAGTGCACCGGTATTCAGAGACCGTAGTACTCTGTCATGCCCTCCTGGCATGAAACCTCAAAGACCTTCACATGAAATCCAACCAACTCCTACAAATGCACAACTACAACACACATCTACAACATACATAAAGAACACTCACAGACATCCACATAACACAGAAATACATGCAGGAAAAACTGCTTCTGTTTATATTAAAATAACAAATGCCTGTTTATACAAGGTGTTCCTGAGAACGGCCTGTAACAAGGTCTCGGCTCTTCCCTTCTGCTCTCTACTCGTATATTCTCTTCTATCTCTCTACAACTACAACTCAACTCTTCACTACTCACACTCTACTTACACAAAATGAGATCCTAAGTCTCTTTTACCTGAGGGGGCTCTTCAAGATCTTCCTCCAACCTACCTACTCTATTCAATTGCATTGAATGCGCTGTATAGTCCAGCATATGGATCTAGATCTCATCCATACAACTCATTAAAGGCCTATCTATTATACAACCTGCGCAAAGCCACAACTTCACAAATCACCAGCTTAAACATTTAATTACAAAATAAAAGATGAGGGCTGCACCTCTCTTCATCTTGAATGCACGCGCTTGACACGACTGGCTGGCTGACGTGGAGAGATTCTCCTGCATCATTCTCAGTCTACAGTAAGAAGTGGTCATGCTCACAAGGAAGAATATGAGTTGTCATCTATACATGGTAGCCCTCTTCAAAGATGGATTGATCGGGCTTGTGGCTATTCTTTTAGGTAGGATTTATGAGATGACCAAGCTTGTGGTTTCTCTTTCCAGTGGGATTTCATCCCTCCCACCCATCTCCATGAGTTTCATTTAATTTCATGATTATATGTCTATTTATGCTCATGATTATTATTTTCTTAACTTATCTTTGTTGTATTGCATGATTAAGTGCGGGGGGAGATCCCTTGATGAAATTTTGAAAAGGTGGTTGCACTGGTTGTACGAATTCACATGAAATTTCAAGACATAACCTTTAGGGACCCAGGTAAGTAGGTAGGTCATCTTGATTTCTTGGATTTGCACCTTGATTTCTCATGGTAGTTTAGTTGCATTTCATTTCTGATTTTCATTTTGATCTACTTGCATTATTGATTTAAATGTTTTATTTTCATCATGTTATATAAAAAAAATGCAAAATTTTATTTTCTAGATTAGTTGTCAATTTTAAAGTTTTGATTTTGATTATATAAACAATGGGTGAGTCAGCCACCCTAAATTTTATGTTTTGATGTTTCAATGTAGGCACATGTCTAACCAGGAGATGTTGAAGTTATCATGCACTCTACAAGGAGTACATGTCCCAGAGTAGGAGCCAGATGTTATCTCCAAATTCTAGGGATAACTAAGGAGATGATGTCTCGAGGCCCTCAGGTTGTAGACATGGCGTATTGAGAGACAAATGACTGACAACGTCCACATGCACATAGAGAGATAGAATTAACCACCACACATCCTTGGCTTGTCATGATAGAATTCACCACTTCAGCTTGCTTCCAGAAGACAACGGGTCTTGCTCCATGAGGTACAAGTCAAGTATTGTGGTAAGTGTCACTTTAATATTTGAGGCATTTGAGTATGTTGCATATATAACTACTTTTGATTATAGAACGTTTGCTTGGAAATTAGGCTCTTTTCCCTGTTTCACCTTGGTTGACATTGTGCCCTAGTAAGTGGTAACCCTTGGTGATGAGTTTGCTACTGGGAGGTCCCCTTGATGAGTCATCGTGCCATTCTCGATCATACTTAACATTTTTTACACTTCATTCTTTTCACCTCCTTATCTTTTGGGATTTTTAGTTGTACTGAACCAAGAAGGGATGGTACCTGATTTCATGGGAAGAAGGGGATGAAGGCCCAGAGGGAATGTAGCTGAAAAAAGATAAAATCCAAAACTATAACCTTCCAGATGCTCACCCAAAGAGGTGTTGAGAATGATGAAATGTTTCTCCTAAAAAATCAAAGACCTATAAGCAAAAATTTCACATATATAAATGCCCCACTTGTTGAGGGATCTACACATGTGCGTTATATCCTTTGCTTTACCCACATGGCAGTCTGTGTACCTACGAATTCAAGTGATGTTGTAGTACTACCTCCAAGATTTATGTTACCCATTTGGAGTACCCAATTGTTCTGGACTTAAATAAATTAATGGCAAATAAATGGGCTTGGAAAAAAGATGCATTGAAAACAAAAATGCAACACACCCTCTACAAATGCACCGATAAATTAGACAATACAAACCCTTGTATGTCATGAAACCCATGCCAAAAAGTATTATCCCATACACTTCATCTTCTTCACATGACTTATAGAGGTTCCACCCTGGAAACACTCCTAGACTTGAGGAATGACTCACCGAATATGTGACCTTGACAACCCTCCCATACCTAAACTTGGAAAATTACATAGGGCCTTTGAGCACTTGTTTAATTTGATAAGGTAGTTTTGATGCACATGTTTAGGTGGCTCTTGTATTAAATGTGATTTTACTTTCCACGCCACATTTGAATTGAGACCCTTGGAGTGTGCACTTGTCTATGTTTGTAGGATTTTGTTTGATGGATGTTTTGGAGGAACAAGCCCACCTTGGGCCTTCATTGGGGTAGGAAACCCATAGGTTGGATTCCATGACCCAGACCTTGGGGAAAGACATAAGATGGAAGTTTCCTTTGGAGGAAAGAGAGGAGACCTTGGATTTGACACCTATCCCTCTTGGGAAAACTTCATCTCTCTCTCTCTCTCTCATTCTATGTTTTATACTTGTCTTGTGGAGATATGTGGCGTGTTATCTCTTGGAGGATATTCTTTTGCTATGGTGACGAACTTTTCTTGGTGAATAAGGATTTATCTTGAATTTCTCTTGGAATTGGTAAGAAAAAATTGCATATTGTTAGTTCTTATTTCTTGTTCCATGGTTGTTCTTGGCTAGATCCTTGGAAGAGTATAAGGGCATACACCCTCCACCAAGTTTATCATTATTTTTTATTAAATAAACCATTATGGAGGTTTCTAAGGGGAGTAAAAGGGCTTGCACCCTCCTATATTTACCTTGTTAGGGATACTTTCTCTAGGGAGTAAAATGGCTTACACCTCTAGAGACGTGGTAGACCTAACCTAATACAAGAAGACTCCATAACCATTTGGAAAGACACTAATCTAGTTTTGCATTGGAGAAATAAATTACTTGCATTGGTACACATGATTTTGAGAGATATCAAATTTGTTTAAGTTGGAATCTTTTCTTAGTGTTTAAACTTGCTCAAGCCACTAAGGCGTCTTGATTGGCCTAGGAGTTCTCTAATTATAATCAATTAAAATATACAACTATTAGAGCTGCAACAAAATAAAATTAATCTTTTACTCTAACTTGCTTTTCAACCGCGAAAATTTGCTTGGAAACCATTATTATCGTTCTACTACCTATTAACTAATTTTTTGACGGTTTACTTGCTCTTTTTTATGGTTGAAATTTGCTGCTGTAGTAAATGTTTTCTACAGCCACTTGGATGTTACTATAATTTTCTGAAAACACTATCTAACAACCCACTTTTACCATTGAAGTTTGTGCTAAAGTATTGGCAGATTATCTACTTGTTTAGTGCTTCATTGTCCAATAAATATTTGATAATTTTGATGGTTAATTTAGCAGTAACAAGCTCTTATTATTTCTGATATATATTCATGTTTACTGCTGCAATATTGGAGAACAATGTTCTCTTGCTTGTCCACTTGATTATCAAACTTGTATCTTGGTCATTTCTCTTGTCGCGAGCATGTTTGACACTTTGGTGCAGGTACTCGAGTCTTTCACAACCATTTTCCATCCACAAGACTCATTTCCAATCTCCCATCCTTCTTCCATCATTGACCCAAGGGGTTCCTCTCATTATATATCCACCCTCTGTCTCAATCCCCCTAGGGTCACTGAGATTCCCCCTTTGTGTAGGATTTCTCCTTCACTAAAGCGAGGGGAGTACCTATCTAGGGTGACAATGGGTAGGTATTCCCATAGTTTTCCCACCTTTGTATATTGGGTTGGG
>ML792482.1:0-57064 GCA_009831015.1 Picea engelmannii | reverse complement strand
CTCAATCACTCGAGCTAACCCACATGGATACAATGCCCCATTAGTTGTTGAAACATAATCATCATGTAAGAAAATCCTTATTGAAACCAATTTTCCATTTCCTGCATGATGGTAGCATGGAATGTTGTTGCTTGTTGTTGATTCATCTTATCATGCACTAGTTTGTCGTGGAATTATTGAACCTCTTTTCTACTATGTTGAATAAGAAGTCATGACATTGTTTATATTGTTCCAACAATTTTGGAATTCTTGGAGTTCATCTTCTAAAGAAAGAGGCCTTCTTAAAATTGCAAGTAACAATAAATTATTATGTAAAAAGATAACTAGCAGTTGATAAAATATTGTTTCAAAATATCTATTGTGGAAATTACAACAAAAAAATCAAATTCTTTGAATATTGTCGACATCCATTGGGTAACATAAAATTCTAAGGGGAAATGGGTTACTAATCAATGAATACGTAGGGCATTCATGTAAAAGGATACGTGGATGAAAATTGAGAGAATATGCATTGCATCACTCTCGAGGGAAGAACATGTTTACATGCAACAAAAAGAGCCAACAAATGGTAACAAAAGTCACCACTCAAAGCACTGGAAGCTCCACTGGTTTTCAAGCTTACAAGAAGTCACAGGCATATAAAAAACCTCCAAGAAAAACATTAGAGAATGATGTTTTATGGGTTGTTGAAGATCTTATAATTACTGATGTAATTTGTACATGTGTCAATGACCCATTCATAAGTATCATTATGTACTCATAATTATGACTAAGGCCATATTTTATTTCATTTATAAAATTCTAGGTTTGTAGTTAAGACTAACTTAATTAAATTTGATATGTAGGCTCAATAACCCACTTGGATTGTGCACCCTTGTTATATGGGGCCATAACCCCTCTTGGGAGGTGTTGATGTTTAAATATGTTAGGACCAAAATGACAATCTCACGAGGATATGAATCCCCCTACGTTTTTAAAGAGGTGTTACACCTCTTTTCCTAAAAGATATAACTTGAATATATTGAATTAGGAGAATGATAAGGCAAAAAAACCTAGGTATTATTGCTTGAATTTATGAAATGATATAGTTCTTCAACAACTTGATATAATCTTTATGTGCAACAAGAAATATCTTTACAATAAGAAAATATTGAAGGAGGGATTCAACATTAGAACTTCTTTGTGACCAACATCACATACACAATCTTCTTAATCATATACAAATACATCCATATCTTCTTCACGAGAAATAGGAGAGAATAATTTTATCATCTCAAATAATTTTAAAAGATTACTACTATTAGATCAAAAGAGAATTTGTTAGATAAATTTCAAATATCTCGTACTTAAGACTCAAAGTTACAAGATGCAATCAAAATCAACCCTGAAGCAATTCTTTGTGGAGTTTCATTCATGAAAAATGTTCTTCATTACAAAATATTTGACAGTCATGTATATGGTTGTAAATACTCCATGGTCATATAAGAAAAGTATTTTGAAGAATACAAGAAGAACACTAAAAGACTCAGCCTTGTTCCCAATTTAGAGATTCAAACATAAAACTATGAGAAATAGTGTAGAAGAAAAGAAAGAGTCGAGAAGATGGAGATATCTCTTATTTGATCAGAAGCTTGGTTGTATATTCATGGGTGTACTTTATTATTCTTTCGATCCTTTTCCCTACCCCTTTTATAATTATGATTATTGAACTCTTGATGAAGTGATTCTTCTATTTAAAAAATAGATCTTCTAATTGTTAGTGCTCTGTAATTTGCCCAAGGTTGCGAAGGCAGTCACAGAGGCAACATCAAACCACTTGGAGTCTTGGATATAGCCCTCCAAGAATCAGAGAGGGATCTCTCTGTATGATCTAGCTTGGTTTGGAATAAGATATTAGGCTATTCATGATAGATTTAGTTTTGGTTTTTAAATGCTTGGTTAGAAAAACACAAGAAAACCACTGGGCAATGGAGTCAAAGAGGCCGAGGTGATCAATTTGCATAAGTATCAATATCAAATGAAACAGGGAAAGGTAGACATACTACTGGATTCGGTAAATTTAAATGAAGTGAGATAGAAGAAAAAGAGAAAAGATTAATTTAGCAACAGAGCAATGAAGAATTTTTCCATTAAATATCAGAAGAAAACATTGATATTATCTCCAGCAAGAATCAGAGTGTATCTTTTAACAAATTATGTTCTTAAAACTTCTGCAAGATAATAAGGAAAGGAAAAACATATGAAAACAGAGAAACAATTTACAGGAGAATCACTTCACCAATAGCCATGGCACATGAATCTTGAAACACTATGATCTTGTACCCCTGCAGATTTGAAAGAAGAGAGGCTTTATGAGTTCATTACAATAATTGGGAAAGTATCCCTCCAACAGTTTCCAACCCTTTTTACATCAAATTTGATCCAATATATAGAATTTTATGATCACATAATATTCCTATGAGTCGAACCCATGCAACCTACAATATGGATCTGGTCTTATCTTCTGGCTGATGATTTGAATGCTAATAGCTTGGGATCTCATCTTCATTCCAAAATAGAAAACAAAAAACAAAAACCCAATGACACATGTAAACTGTCTGGTAAAAAAAAACAAAACAGATTCTAATAGTAAATTAAAGAAAAATTAAATTTGGAAACAACTGCTTGGTTGTCACGAATTTGCTGGAAGGTTGTTGATGCTTATCCCTTGAATTATGGAACTAATGGCCACTTGTTCATTTGACTACTTTTCCTTTGCCTGAGAAAAAAAGAAAATCTGCCACCTATCTCATTCTTTACCCTTTAACCTTATTCTTTAACTGTTAAGAGCAGCCTGAAAGACTAGGATTCGATTTGGCTGCCACCTCCTCACAAGTGCCCTGCTTCCTTGTTTTGAATTCTGAGTGATAGAGTTAAACTTGCCATCTATTCCTTTTTAAATTGAAAAGATCGATATGATCCTGAAATCTTGGGATATCCATCTGCATTTGATTCCATGCCCAGAAATTTGCTTGAATACTAATTTCATATCTCCAAGCGCCATTAGAGTCAAGGTGCCACCTGTGTCTCTGCTGCAAAAGTTGCTAGAATCATGATTTCACCCTTTTCTGATATCGAGCCCAAGAATATGGCAGTGCATTGTCATTCATTGCAAAATGTTCTAACAAGTGTTCTTCTTTGATATATTTCTCCATTTCTGCCATTGATATCTGTAGGAAATTTGGTGATATGAAACCAATCCCCCATCGTATCCATATAGCCATCTTGGGGGTTTGCTTGGATTGTTGGGCACACAAAGTTAGGATACAATTTACCTAAGCGATCTCCTCTTATTTTTCAACTGGATGTGACAATTTCCACTCTTACCAGATAGCGTTGCTCCTATTGAAAACTGCTACTCCTTGGCATCCATCAAGCATTATTTAAATAATATCTGCAACAACCTTTGTTATGGAATTTTTGATTGAATAAACCCTTGACAATGCCAACCACATTTTGGAATCTCTAGTAGCTACGCGTGATGGTGTTTAACTATTTTACCTGTGTGAATTTGGCATCTGGTCACATCTGTAATATTAACATCCAGTACCTGTGAATTTTGTAAAGCCTTTAGAATTAGTAACGTCTGACTGAACCTTGGGGAATTTCACATCCCCTTTTCTTATGTGAGTATCTTTCCTTCTCCTAGCCGCTTCCACTGTATGCAACTTAAGTAAAGAATGCTTATCCTCAGATACATGTACTTCTTCATTCATTGATATGTCATCTAGCATCCCCTCATTATTTTCTTCAACAATATCCCCAGGTTTTTCTTTCTGAATTTTAACCCAGTCTCCATCATCTAGCAAATCATATTTTTCCGACACATTAGTAATGATCTTCTGAGAATATTGAGATCTCCCTTTCTCAACAATTTTCTTGTGGTTCTTTAAATTTTTCTATTAGTGTTTCAACAGACTTGGACATTGACCTCAACTATCCCATAACTGCTTGAAGGTTTTTCCTCAACCAGACCACAGGCTAAAAATTGAATCGTAGGGAAAATGGAAAAAAGAAGAAATACTACATCGATCCTCAAATTAGACAGTGCAATGCCACCAACTAACTACCAGCTATGCCTCCAATTTCCATAACCGACCATGAAAGTGACTGCAAATTGCCAACAAATGTTGCCCTCTCATGTTTTGCAGCCATGACATCAACAACAACATCGGCCATCGCTAAACCCAAGTTTTGAAATGTTAGGAATATTGTAAGCAATACATATGAATCTATAGAATATTTGACAACTCTGAGAAAATCCATGGAACCATCGAAAGAATACTTGCTACGATCAAATACATAATCTGTCTTCTACCTAGAAATGGTACACAGTTTGACAATATTCCATATATCGGTTTCACACTCCATGGAACATGGTAAGAGTACATTTGAACAGTAAGCATTTAAAACATTTCACGAACCATCCTTTATTTAGAGCACTCCCACTATGTGTCCTTCTCATCTAAGGTTTCAAAAACAAATTCTTGGAATCTATACTCCCCCGAGATTGACTTTGATGATTTGTCTATCATGTCAATACTCCTCAGGGTTCGATGCACATCTATCTTTGACATGGAATCTGGATGATTTGGAAAATTGCTTGAACGTCGTCAACACCTGCAATATGGCAACCAACGCCTGATCTTTTCTCCTCGGCACCTACATATTTCCTCTTGGCACCTGGCGTTAAGGTTTAATTATGGCACCCCTTTTGAATTATATTGGTGGGATATATCCCACATTTGAGCTGAGAAACTCTTTCAAAGCATTGATATACACCAACATTACCAATATATATTGACACGTTGAGCACATTACGCCCCTTGTGGGCTCCTCTTCCACATGAATTGGTGTAGGCACTTGGCCATTGGTCCTTGGCTTTCATGTGCATAGTGTTGACTCTTGGTTTGTGTGTTGGATGCAAGTGCATAGATTTTGGCCACTGTGAACTTGGAGGATTGGTGCTCAGCCAATAATTTTTTACCAAAATTTTAATATATGCCATGTTTTTGTATCAGGCCTGAGAGCTCTTTCTGGCTCCAAGAATTAAATATAAATCTGAGCTTACATAAGTCTGTAAAAGGCCCAAGAACTTATTTGGCTTACCAAAACTAACAACAAAGGCAAATTTTGGTTAATAAAACCAAAATTCGAAATTATAGAACCTTTGCCCAAGCAATCCTGAAAAACAAGAGACTTTTCCAAATTCATGTCAAAATGCACAAATCAGTATGTAACGACATTTTCCTTACAAAATCTATGTAAGGTGATGATATTGTGCGAAACTCATGCACCCGAAGACAAAGAGTTTTGTCCTTTTCACCTTTCCACTACACGTCGCGAAGCAATGTTAGGTATTTGATCATTTGGAAATAATTTAAAAGATGGAATGTTATTTTCAATCCCAAAATCATGAATATCAATCAGCATAATGATTATCCTATAAACTTATAGGACCCTAACACTAACTACTTGAGTAGTTAGGGTTTTTACTTTCTTGAATTTCCCATACACTTTTATTCTTGAAGCAATGTCTTTAATTAATGCCTCATTAAGTCTTCATTAATGAACTTATATCATTGACATCCAAATATTTCAAATGGGTCCTTTTCCTTTTTTAATAAAAGTTTTTAAATAACTTTTATTTTTCAAAAATTTAATTAATTGTCCTTTTCAATAGGGTGAATGTGTTTTAATTTTATGGAAGTTATAATCAAATTTTTAGCCATGGAAATCAATTCCTATGTGATCTTGTCTTATATTTCCAACGATATAATGTTTTCCCAAATCTGACGCCTAGATCTCAAAATATGAGATCATGAAGTTAAGTTGTCACACAGACCCATTAAAAATGAAGCTAACTGATATTTCAATTTCTGGAAAAAATGTGGCCATTTTCAGCCCTTCTAACATGTACCATCATCTTCTTCATCGAAATAAATTTTGAACGGTATAACTTTTGCATGATTTCGTCGCCCGAAGCTCAATTTATGGCGTCTGCAAGATCATGACTCAGGGACCGTTGATTAAGTGTCTTGGGAAAATGTGGGCCCTTGATCAAATTTCGTTTTTTTCTCCATGAAATATAATGTTAATTGTAACATACACTTAACAAGAAACATAAAGAGAGAAAACTTTTCCTCTTAAGGGCTCGACCTCCCTTATAAAATTAATTAATAAAATATAATTTTACATGCCAAATCAACCTCCAATCTACCCAGTCAACACTGATGAGTCATGCCTAGTCATCTCCATGTGTTGGAACCTGGTTGTATACCCTATATGCCATGTGTCACCATCCATTAACTTCCATGTGGCACCATTCCTTGATATCCATGTGGCACCATTCCACGCTGCCATGTGTCATAATTTTATTGGATTCCATGTGGCACCATTCCTTAATTTCCATTTGGAACCATTCCACGCTACCATGTGTCATAATTTTATTTATTTCCACGTGGAATCCTTCCATAATATGTTATGTGTGACAATATTATTGGTTACCACTTTATATGATTATAATAAGTTTGGGTATAAAGCTTAAGTGGGAAGGTAAATGAGAGGGGGAAGGTATGGGTAGTTTAGGGGAGGGAGGAAATGAGGGGAGTAGAAGTGAGGGGGTGAGGTGGGGGGTATTTTGTAGGTGGCGAGTGGATGAATAAGAGAGTGAGAGGGGTGAGGGGGTAAGGGTGAGTCCACGAGGACTTAAAAAAAACCAAGTATGGAGTGGTGAGGGGATGAGAGGTGGTGTGGGTGAGTGGGTTAGTGGTGTAAGGGAAGAGATGGGGGGAATGAGTGAGTCATCCCTCGTGAAATTAAAAAAAAAATATAAGTATGAAAGGGGGTAAGGGAGTGTGTGGTGGGTAATATGAAACCAAAAATATAATAAGAAGAAAATAAGGTCTTGGGATCATGAAGTAAGAAGAAAATAGGGTCTTGGGCCCATGAAACAAGAAGAAAATAAGGGTTTTGGACATGAGAAAATTGAAGGAAACTAGGGTCTTGGGTCTTGAAATTGTTATATGTGTTTGGAAGAAATTAACTTTATTCCACTTGAAAGACGCACACCCTTTTCTTATTAAACTTTAAACCTGGATATCTTGAGCATACAAACTCATATTTTCGATCTGAAAAATGTATGGAGAAGATGAGACTGAGGGATACATCATGAAATTATAATATTTCAAAAAAATTCTTCTTTTGATATAATTTTTTTTATGAATTCAAGAGAGGGGAAATATAGATGACCAAATTTTGGTCAACAACTGGCTCAAACTATGGGACAGTGACCCCCTATGGGTTGCTAAGAACACCAGAATCTCAAGACCAATTACCCTCTCCATTGGGATATGGAGTCATCTTCAAAATAGATTCATGTAATTCTTCTTCTTTCATGGAGTTATATTCAAATTTCAATATAAAGACCACCTTATTGTGCAAAAATTGAACTCAAGAGACAAAATATATACATACATGATATACCTACCCTATCTTAGTTGGAAGAAAAGGGGCACCTTAGGTATATGTAGACTTCCAATGGATCCATTCAAGAATTGATATGATCTTTGGAATGAACTCCATCACTATGTAACATATTGAAACTTGTACCAATGAGTTAGGGGCACTCTCAATGTCTACTGGAGAAAAGTTGAACCCGATGTGTTGAAAATTTGATTGCATTATTTGGCCAACAACGCTCTAGAACCATAATTCAATGAAGTCAATTCTTGGTTACTCAAGAATACTATTGTATTTGATTGGATGAGGTGTTTCTAATCATAACATTCTTTCATCTTTATCCTTGTCTCCAACCACTTCCAAGGTTCTTGATTTATCGATAATATCTTGAAAAGACTCTTCCTTCATGTAAATGAAATATTTCTCATTATTCTTCTCAAGATTCATTTCTTTCACCAATTCTTCTTGATGCAAGTGTCCTTGAGGATTTTCATCATCTATTGCAAGGTTTAAATATTCTCGTACATTTGGTGTTTGAGGTTCCTCGTCCACTTCTCAGGAATTCTCCTTATAAATATCTTTTTACTTTTCAGTATTTTAAATTTTATTGAGCCATAAAGAGTTGGATTTCGTCATTTGACAAAGTTCTATATTATTTTGGATATAACATATTTAAATAAAATCATAATCCAAATATGAGTACCACCTCTTTAAAAACACAGGGGGATTCATATCGTCGTGAGGTTGCCCCTTTGGTATTGAAAAATTCAAACATGAACAGGAGGACACCTCACTTGAGTAGTGTATAAATACACAACTCAAGCTCTCATTCGTATAATCTCATCTTGTGATATGATTGATCTATTACAAAAAGTGTGATAAGATTAAGGACACTAACATTTGGATTTTTCTCCTTGTGATTGGTATTTTCTCTTGGGTGCAGTTGTGTATTTATGTTTTCAACACACTTATATTTGGATTTTCACTTTTCTCTCCGTGTTAGAACTATCTCTCTCCAGTGCACTTGTGAGTGGGCTATTTAAAAATTTGGGTGAGATTTGATTCCAATAATTATTTTGTTGAGTATTATAAAATGCAACATGGTAAAAGAGAAGGTGTGAACCTTACTCTCAATTATTTTAGTTGATGTAAAAAATATTGGCTAGTGGCATCCTTGTTATAGTGTGGAAGTAGGGTTTTTGTGGATCATCTCTTCTAGGGTTTGGTGGGACCCCTCCTAGTAATGTAATGGGGGCCGAAGGGCCCATTAAAGTTATTGATATGATAGGTATGGTGGTCATTTAATGTAATGAAAACCAATTCTACTATGCTAGTTATTATTAAATAAGGCACATTGGGTACCCAATCATTAATGTAGGGGCCAATCATAGTTAGGGTTAGGGTTTGCTAAGTAATTATAAATAATGATGAAATCCTCCTTATGGGATATGTAATACGAAATGGATCCAAAAAAATGAATGGTTGTAAGAATTAGTACCTACAAATATAATTTGGTGATTAATGAAGGTTAGATAAACTATAAAGACTGACAATGCAAGTTGAAAAAATAAATTAAATGAGACAAAGAGAGGAAAAAAAGAAATAAATAAAATAGAAAAATGAGAGAGAGAGAGAGAGAGAGAGAGAGAGAGAGAGAGAGAGAGAGGTCAGCCTCTTGGCCTTCCCATTAACCCCCTATCTCTCTCATATATTATTGTAACTAGACACTCAAAGGGTCTTTTCTTTTCCTAGGAAATGAGGATGCGAGAAACCATTCAAATGTTGGTTTTCTCGGGTAAAGTCTTCACATTTATGGTGTGTTTGATTTTACTGCTATGAAAATTTTGTGTACGAATTAATCTACTCTTATTTGTGTAATGTGTTGTTCTTAGTGTGTTGATGGTGGAAATGAAGCACCACAAAGTATATTTATGTTATTCCACTCAAAAATGCATTCTCCAATATAAATTAGCAAATGTTGATAGCTTAGAATTAACCACCATCCAATTTACTCTTTGATGAGAGAACTATGGCTGCCGTCAATTTATTGTTGCATTATCCTAGAGGGTTTATAATCATGTTTGTCAATCTTATTGACCATTGAGGGAAGACAAAGCAATTTATTTTCTTTCCCATGTTTGCACATAGGATGTATGCAACAATACATTGATCTTGGGAGGTTGTACGGAACAATATATTGATCTTGGGAGGATGTACACAACAATTGGGGACAAGTTGGAGGTCATACATGGGTCATACAAGCCCTATGCCACTTGGTAGATCATGCCCATCTTCAAGAGGTTGTGCCATTGGTGTTGAGTGTTTGCACAACTATTTATATGCCCGCTAAGAGGTGAATTGTGCTAAGAATTCTCATGTGTGAACTACAATGTATGAATCTCACCTTCCTCCAATTCGTTGACTGCGTGTGGTGAATTCATTTGGTTTACATTTGTTTTGGCATGTAGTGGATTACTTTACTCCCTCATATGTTTTATACAATTTCCATTACTTATATGTTTTGAACAATTTTCCTCTCAATTATGTTCAATTAATGAATGGTATATAAGCTAGATTTGACTATGATTGTATGCATAGGAAACTTGGAAGGGTGAGCGTTGAAGGAGATAATATTAGAATTATTGTGATTGATGTCAAAGGATTAATGATGCCATTAATATCGTATTATGAAATTACAATACACACAACATTTCCAAGATTGATTTATATATAGATGTATACAATTATATTAAAAAAGGGGTGGATGTGACAAAGTAAAAAGTGAAATGGTGCTTTCAAACCCATGGGTTTGCAATATTTTCCAATAGTATTTGGGGTATTTTCCCATGGTATTGGAATTAATTATTTAATTAAGGGACATGTCCCTTCATGAAAGGTTATGAAAAAGTATAAAAAGAGAAAGCATTAAGAGAAAGTAAGTGTGAAAAATGGATTAGCAAAGGTTGAATTGCAAAATGAGTTTCAGGTCATCTTGGCATTTTCATGATAACTCACTACAAGGAAAAGACCTTTTAGCAGAGGTTATAGTGGAGGTTTCTACTGTTAAAAAATTATCAAAAAAACCTCCACTACAACATTTGTTATCGATAGGATATGTTTTTTTGGATATTATAACAAATGTTGATTATAACTAAAAAAATCTGGGCGGTCGGAGGTGTTAGTGGATGTTTACAAATCAGTGTGTTTGTATAAGGCACAAGCACCGATGCGGACATACACATACAACACCGATGTTGTACACTTAACTTCAAGCACCGGGGCCGTAAACTATGAAAGTACCGGGGAAGTAAACTATTTAAGCACCGGGGCATGTGTCATATAAGCACCAGGGCATTTTTCGTGTAAGTACCGGGGTGTTACCATCGAAACACACCAGGATAGTTAAAAATAATTAAGCACTGAGGATTTCTGCATAGAATGCACTCATGCATTATTAATAAGAAGGAACTGATGCTATATCAAATAATATGCACCGATGCGTTACATGGAAAAACGCCCCGGTGCTTTAAAGCCGAAAAACACCGGTGCTTTTCAGTAACAAAGAAGCCTCGATGATTATCAATAACACAATAGCTCCGATGCATATCAAAACACATATGTGCCTGTGCTTCGTATAATATTAACGCACCAATGACCAAATTTTTAATATAATTTTGTGGTATTAAATTAATATTGAAACCAGTGCTAATTGATTACATAAAAGCATCGATGAAAATTTCATATGAAACACACCAGTGATTTTTAATATTAAATGCGTCGATGAGATTAATAATTAAAATACACTGAGAAACATCGACCTGTGATAGTGCAATTATTGTTATTTTATTATTCCATAATTTATCAAAAAATTTACATATATCTTATATTTCGATTAGTGAATTTGGATATGATGTTTAGATTAATTTGTTATATCATCATATTTTGCATCTCTTCATTATAATATTTAGTCATCCATATATTTCATCAATGATGTAACATTTCACAACGACATTTGACATTGCAATAGAATAAATTAAAACATATTTTATTATATGATTAAGAGGGTCTTTTTCATACAAAATGGGACACTTATCGATAATCCATTGTCTTTCAATCGGGATACTATGTCCATTACATTAAACAAAAATGTATGATTTTCACAGACAATTATTTCAAAATAATACAATTGCAGCTTGCATTGATATCCAAATATATTGGTCATCATTCTTCACTTGAGTTGTTGTTAGTGCTCGAGCTACTTCCATGCCTTGGGTTATTTTGCTGAATGTTTGGTTGATTGTATCGATTGTTTTTTAATTCTTGAAGTTTCATCTACAAACATAAAAATAAAGTGTAATGAGTCTATCTACATTGGTGAGAATAATGAAAATTGAAATAAATAATATACATGAATGTAAATTGAAAACGACGTACATCCAAAGTAAGAAGTGACTCATGAATCATACACATATGTACAAAATCAAATCTCATGCCTTGTTTCAACAATTCTTCAGTTGGCTCAATTCCATATTGTGTTTCCTGCAAGTTTTATACCCCATAATAAATCATAGATTTAATATAAAGTATTATTTTTGTTTCATTAATTATAAAATGTGGGAAGTAAAATAATATAGATTATATTTACAAACAAAAAAACCTTAAGTTGTTATAAGGAAATAACAATTACTCACAAACTTTGCTATCAACCATTTTCTTCCTTGTCGTCTAGTTTTATGTGCATAATGAGTTCCATTTTATTTTATTTTCTGGAAGAGAATATTTGAAAATTAATATTTAATGTATAATTAATTATATGTACCTAATACAAAAAATCAATGATTACATACATTTGAAATACATTGTTGTTGAGATAGCTCCTCCTGCGATGCAATTATGTCCAATTCTTTAACCATCTCCTTGTACATTTTTGTGGACATTCCTACTGGCATATTTTAGATATCAGCTCGTTGGTCCTCTGGGATTTTCATAATTTTCCTGAAAAAATAACATGACAATAAAGTATTTTTATATTGATATATGTAAAATAAATATCACAAAATTGATATATTAATAAATGAATACTTTGTATATATATATATATATATTCCTAAGAAGTTTTTTTAGGAATATTACTTTTTGTATGATTCTTTTTTGTTGTTGTATGTTTTTTCTATTGCAAGTCTGACAGGTCTCATTGACCATTGCTCTAGAAATGCTTCTTGTAGTTTAAATATAACCTGGTTCTTGGAATCATTGGATTGATTTCTATATTGTAAGTGGAAAGTATGCCTATACGTTCATTCCACTATATCCCTCATAGTTTTTTAAAATGTTTTCTCCCTTTGATTAATCTTCAACACCACTCCAGATGAGCTAAGGACCAATTCATCATCATTTACATCTTCTATATTGATTAATTTTGTTTTGTTATGATGGCATTTTGTTCCCTCGTTGTTGGTGCCCATAGAACATTAAATATATGTGAATTAATAGATCGTTTGAAACATGTCATCTAATATTACTAAGTATATTATTAATGAAATTTCAAAAAACAAATCATATTGAATAATATTTTTTCATTCACCCGATTAATCCCTCTGCAATTTTTCCATCAATATTGTATGCTCTTCTGCACTTAGATCAGAAATAACGTTATCAAAATTCCTCATTTTGTGGCCCTACATGACACACACTAACCAATACATATTAGTTAAACTTACATGTAGTTCAACCATATTAATTTTGTATAGAATTTACAAAGAACCTACCTTTTTTGTTTTTCTGGATGTGTCATCATTGTGTCAACAAAAAATTTCTTATTTGAACTCTTCTCACTTATATTTTTATCAATATACAACCTGTACCATTCAATATATAAATTATTAAATATATTTTACAAATAAATCACATAATTTTCAGAGAAAAAAAAATAGTTGTATCGGGTGTGCTTTTATATTCAAAGCACCGGTGCGTTTATTACATAAAATGCATTGATGCGTTCTATACACCAACATGAACTGAACAATTTAATTTATTTTTAAAAATATTGTAAATTACAACAATGATATATATATCACAATGACTACAGTAGAAAACAAAAACACAACAAAAAAAATAAACATTCATAAAAATAAACAATAGAAAAATTACACACCGATGAGAAGAAAAATAAAAAAATAAAAAAGATTATGTGACAACATTTTCTTTGTTGTTTAGATGAGAACATCAACAATATTTTTTTGTTTACATAAACACACTGGTGCATTTCTTTTGAAAAGACACACCGGAAAAGCGGAAAACATTTAAAAAAAAAAGTCAAATCAGAAATCGTTTAAAAAAATAAAATAAAAAAGACAGAGGGCCGACTACATTTGGGATCCGATGCAATAAGTGGTCCCTTTGCATCACATGCCAAACAATTATATACATAAAAACAAACCCATTATATCTAAAATACCTAAAATGAAAAGCCCTAATTTTGAAGTGATAGAGGGAGTTAAACCCTAGGGTGAAATTTTGCATTCATGAAAGAAAAAAAAAACAAGGGTTTAAGGTAAGTATGGATTTTTTTATTTTATTTTTTCTAAATGTAGGGTTTTGAGTGAATCACCATACCCTTCAAATCATGATTTTCTGAATAATTTTGTTGTTCCAAAGTATTTTTCTACTCCACAGTGGTCCTCGGTATGTCTCTCTTCCAAATCTGTCTCAAAATTTTGGCAAAATAATGAAAATATTGAATACCTTCTTAATATTAAAAAAACTTTATGAAAAGGGTTTAGAGTGAATCACCATACCCTTCAAATTCTCATATTTTGAATAATAATGTGGTTCCAAAGTATTCTTTTCCTCCATAGTGTTCCTCCGTATGTCTCTCTTGCAAGTCTCTCCCCTGCAAAATTTTGCAAAATAATAAAATATTGAATAGCTTTTTAGTATTTAAATGACTATGAAATTCGATTCCAACTCTTTTTTTAATTGTTTAAAAAAATTAGGTTTTTTTTTTTAAACTTTTTCAGCATGACAGTGCATTTATGTAAAACAAAATAGTGCATCCATGTTATGTTACACATCGGTGCATCCATATTAGATTACACACTGGTGCATCCATATTATTTAGCACACTAATGACATATAATTTTTTATTTATTAACAAAATCTAGAAAGATGGGGTGGTTGATTTTTCAACGCACCGATGCTTATTATTAATATGCGCACCGAAGCGTTTGTGGTTTATAAACACACAATTATGCTTTTAAAGTTATTTGAACTTTTATTTGCACATAAAATAGTATATTCATCTCAAATTATCTTTCAGGATGAATTCACATGACTTGCAATACTTTAGTATACATTTTACGTTTTATGTCACCTTATTCTTAAAAAATAATTTCAAAACTATATTCAAACTCAGATTGTGGTATGATCCTTGGAATTTATTTTAGATATGTATAGGAAAATTTGTTGTTAATTTTGCTGAAATGCAGGGAGAAAACCTTATTATATGATCAAATGGCCAATTTGTCAAATTCCTGCCCATTCCATATTGCTCAAAGTCCATTGCGGAGTTCTCCCTTTCCATCTCTAGTAAGTTTAACTTATTTTATTTATGTTTCGATTATCTCATTGAATTTGTTTTTATCCATGTCAATATGAATAAAAATATATCCAAATTTGCAGGATCCTAATTTAGAATCAAGTTCAGATGCATAAAATATTCTAGTACTGGTTCAAAAGCGTTGGAAGGTCTTATCAGGAGAAACATACTGCAGGAAGTTGGTAGATGAAAATGGACAACCACTTTTCCCTGCCAATTGTGACATTCCATCTTACAGCCACAATCCTTGGTCAACGATGGTAATAATTGTTTGGTATAATGCAATTTGAACAAACAAATTATTGCATTGGGCTTACTAATATCATTGATGTACTAATGTTCAATATTTTTTAAATTAGGATTCTTTTGATGATGAGAAACCTACCTATCATCTTCCGTTGAACCCTAGAACAATTTCAACCCGAGAGAAGGCTACAATGAGAGCACAACTGAGAGAGGAAGCATACCAAGAATGTTGAATCAACCACCTATTCAATTCCCACTATATCTAGATTCACCAATTAGGAATGGCTACAACAATACTAGTAGTTCTTCAGAAGTTGGCAATGGAGATAATAAAAAAGAGGCTGCTATGGATAATTACTTATAGGATACAAATTCCATGGAGACAATGTTGTTAGACGCATTCCAAAATGATGATCAGGGGGATGCTGCTCATATCAATGATACCATTTTCGAAAGCCTAAAATCTGCTTCCACTACCCCTCTCTTTGGACCTAGTGCCCGGTCAAAGTCTACCCAAATTGGGACAACAATGTTATTATACAACGTGAAAGAAAATTTTGGCATGTAAAATGCATGTTTCTTGGAAATATTGAGGTAATTGACCATCAAGTGCCTTATATTAATTTTGAGAAATCTTGTCACAAAATCAACATTAGAAATGGTTTCTTTTATAAATGTTAAATGACCTTGTACATTTCTATTTCCCACTGACTGCAGGATATTCAAAGATAAGGTTATTCCTAGTGATAATGTTTTTCCTAGTAGTTGTGAAGAGGAAAATCAGTTGTTGAAAATTTTGGGTGCTGAGTATATATCATATCATGCATGTCTGAATGATTGTATTCTATATAGAGGAGAATATGCAGAAAAAGAGATATGTCTGAAATGTGGGCATGAAAGGTACCATAAATCAAATAAAAATGGTAAATTGCATGGTCCTCCTCATAAGATATTGAGGCACATGCCTATAATCCCAAGGATTCAAAGGATATTCCATTACAAAGAATTATCTATGTTGCAGAGATGACATGCCCCACACAAAAGTGAGTCAGGAGTTATGTGAATCCCAACAGATTCAATAGCCATGAATCATATAGAGGATGCATGGTCAAAACAATTCAAGGATGAAATACAAAGTGTACGACTCAACATAGCAATGGATGGCGTGAACCCATATTCCTTCCAAAAGACCAACTATTCTGTTTGGCCTGTAGTAGTGATCAATAACAATACCCCCCCATGGTTGTCCATGAAGAATGAACATCTTATGTTGACTCTTATAGTCCCTGGTAGAATACAAGTGAATAATATGGATGCCTACCTACAACCATTGGTAGATGAATTGAAGGAATTATGGGAAGGGATACATGTATACAATGTATCAAGATCCATCACAATAAAGAGGAGGTTTACGTTGTATGGCATATGTGATTACACCACACATTATTATCTAGGATTAGGAGCTTTCTCTAGTAATTAACATGTTTATTTATACATAACAATATTTATTTGCATACTTAATTCATTGTGATTGACGTTTTATTCTTAAACTCTAATGTGCTATGTATACAATAATTTTGTAGGTCTTGTAACTAAAGGCTATCATGCATGTAAATGTTGTGGACCTTCTTGAAGGCTATGTGGTCCAACCACCTACGAAATCCAATGTACAACTACTTGAGAGTATTCCTCCCAGAAGAAAACCCTTATAGAAGAGAAACATATGCTTTCAATGGTAAACCACAGAGAACCCAAAGGCCTGCAATAATGAAACCAACATAATGGATTAGAGCATACGAGAGAGAGAAGGAGAAGGAGATTACAAAAATGTTTGATTCAAATAGGGGGCCTATGTTCAATTATCCAAAATTCTTCGACACCGATGTTGAGAAATTTCCCATTGGAATGAAAAGGAAATCTATCTTTTATGAGCCCCCATATTGGGAGAATCTTAAGATTGCCCACTTACTAGATCCCGTGCATATATTTAAAAATGTTTCATATTCTTTATGGAGGAACATATCATCAAAATAAAGTGACACGTTGGTTGTGAGGAGATATATTATTTGTTTAAAAACTAAAAAGAAACATTGGCCAAGATAAGAAAGTAGAGGAGAGGCTGGTCCCTCTTGGTCTTTCAAAGTAGTTGATGTCCCATGGATTTTTAAGAAAGAATATCTTTGTTTGGTAAAGGAAGTTATATTGGGTATGAAGGTCCCTTATTTATATGGGTCTTTCCTACAAAGTTTATTCACTATGCGTCAAGAGCATTTGTTGGGGTTGAAATCACATGACCATTTGAACCTTCTAAAGGTACAACGTATGTTAAAAATATGTGTTTATTATTTGTAATTTTTATTTTTATGCCATGGGATAAAACAAAAATAATTTGTATGTGTTTACTTTGTAGTGTAATTATCCTTTGCTCGTGCATGGGTGTGTGAAACATGACTTCCCCCATGACCTACAATGTGCCATATCTAAATTATCTGCATTTGTACGTTGAATCACATCAAAGGAGATTCATATGGATAACATTCCATGGTGGCGTCAAGAGATAACTAAGATTGTTTGTATGTTTTAAAAGGAACTACCGTCGAGTTTCATGGACATGCAGGTTCATCTTCTAATTCACCTAGTAGATGAGGTTGAATTACTAGGGGTGGTCTCTTGTCGTTGGATGTTTTTTTTAGAGAGGTACATGAATAAATTGAAAGGATTTGTTCGTCAAAGGGAAAAATCCAGGGGTCTATGGAAGAGGGGTACACATCATATGAGTCTTTCTATTATTCCATTGAGTACATCAAGAAGATCGAAATCACACTAGGTGTAGTGATTTGGGACGAAGAAAGGGATGAAGACAAAAGACAAGGGGAGATTCTCCAAACGAATGGAAAAAGTTGCTTGATAAAGAGTAAGCGACTTATTGTTTGTCAAATTTATACACAGTAACTACTCACACTAAACTTCATAATGTATATTTTGATCATGATCTCATATGTACTATATTTTGGTTTCATTTCATGAATACATCAACGAATTTAGAAATTGATGCCATCAATAGATTCATTCTTTACAATTTAGAGGCAACACAACCGTGGGTCGCATTGTACTAACAAAAGAGGAGGAAATGGGAAAGTGTCAGGAAATAATTCAGAAGGTGGAATGGTATAAGCATGCCTTATCCTAATCATTTAAAATAAAACTTGCCAATGATATGCCCCAATAGTTCGGTTGTTGACCAAGTCATAGAGAAATATGGTGCATCTGACCATTACCTGCATGAAGACAAGGATGCACTAAACATAGGGATTGGTTGTAGCAACTCAATGATAATCTATTTGTGTACATAATTTTTAACTTTGTAATGCACATTTGAATTGTAAGTACATCTATGCTATTTAACATTTTAATGGTCGGTTTATTAGACACATATTGACATTGTGATTTGTTCACTTTTTTATAGGTGCATTTGTTCCCATCTATGTGGGCATATAGACATCATTTCCGTACAGAGGATGTCAATGATGGAAATGTGGCACAATACTACGGAGTGAAAGTTGAGTTCGACCAATCTAGTCGTGCTAGCCACTGCGATCAAAACAACATATATGGAAAGTTAGGTTACGTCAGAAAGATACAAGAGATCATTCGAGTGGACTTCTCTTCTTTCCAATGTGTTATTTTTAGGTGCAAGTGGTGGGACACCTTTGATCGGAATAATGTAAAGGAAGATATTGATAATGGGATGATATGTATCAACTATAAAAAGATGTGGGATGAAGCTAAGGAGCCTCATGTTTTCCCAAAACACTGCAACCAAGTGTTTTTTTACCCAGATGTATTGGATAGGGATTGGTGGTTTGTATTAAGATATGACCCTAGATCAAAACATATTTTTGAGAACAACAGTGTTATCATGCCAAGTGAGGAAGATAATCAAGGTGATGACAACGAAGAGTGATATATTATACATGTTTTATTCTTTAATCACTTCCTTTATGTTTTCAAGTCTATAGTGGATTTAATAATTTGATTATTAAAAAAATAATGTTTTTAGTATTTAATATTTGATATGAAATATTATTAATTTTTTGATTGGATGATATAATTAAATGTTATGTGTAAATGATATAAATATTTTTTCCATTGTAAATCTAGATGATATTTGAACTTTTGATATTTTAATTTGAACTTTTTCTTTAAAGACAATATATTATTGTATTGTAAATATCAAATATTTTATATCATAATTTTAAAATGTATTTTTGTTACCCACCATTTCATATCATTGCCATACCGTATTATATTGTATTAGTTTTTAATTTTGAGTTCATACATACTAATTAGGGGAATATTCAGATCTAAAACAAGCCTCTTAAGTGAGTTTTTCAAAAAAACATCATTTTCCTTAAATAACTAATGCATGTGTCTCTTTTTAAACCCATATAATAATATATACTTAAGATATTACATAAAAATTCCCCCGGATGGGGTGTTAGTGCGGCACACTTGGCATACAACGAAGGAAGGCACCGACCACCGGGGCATGGAGCCATGTGACGGGCTTGTGCCACCGCCCGCCACCCTCCTCCTGCATTAAATAGCTCTTACTACGATGTGAAAGCTCATTTATGCAGATTCCCTCTCCTTATGCGCGTCATCCCATGGCCTGGTTACTGGTGTGCGTCCCTTGTCTCTGCTCATGTTCCGAAGGGCTCCTCCCTTCACTGCCATGGCCTAATCCTGTTCAAACTTTCATGCTCTTTGCTGCCCCTACTCGCCTCTAGGCATTCTACCTCTGCCTAGTGCACCTAGTTTCTTTGGACAGTTACAAGTGGAACCTTATGCCGCGCCCAAGGGGGAGGTCGCGGAGGGGCTCTCCATGGAAACCTTGTCGGCCTTCTGTCTCACCTCCCGACTCACTCTCCATCTTCTCCTCCCCTCCCCTCTAGCCCGAGCCTATCATTTCTCCCTCTCCTGCTCTTCCTGTTTCGCAGTTTCATGGTCTAGCAATCATCCCCCAGATGCCGAGCTCCACCTCACGTCCCCTTCCCGCCCCTCCTTTGGTTGAGCCGACCCCTATACCAATCCTGGATTCTTCAAGGAAAATAGGAGGTGAGCCTCCTCCTCCTCGTAAGCCTCGGAACTCTGAGAACCAGTCCTCTGATTCCTTTGACGACATGCAGCTCAGAGAAAGCCTGGCCATCCTTTACGGTTTGGTCTTTGGACTCTGCAAGGGGGTGGAGGACCTTCAATTTCGCCTGCAAGCTATGGACAGAAAGCTAGCAGTCCTTCTTCATCTTCTCTCCTCCCTTCATGAGGATTTCCTAGTAGGAGCGACCTCAGTGGATGAACCTTGTGCAGCTACCAGTGGGGGAGACGTCAAGGTGCAACGATCAACAGAGAATGGGCTGCAGCAGGCCGGGCACGAGGCCAGGACCGTGGAGGTGGACTCGACGAGGCGACCGCTGCAGGATACAACGACAGGTGCCGATAGAACCACGAGCAATGTGGAAGTCGAAGTGCAATGGGCGGACCAAGTGATGTATGTCGAGGAGGAACCCTGGACCGAGGACTTCCATGCCACCTGGCCAGGTTACTCGCCAGATGTCTAAGTCTATAGTGGTTTTTGAGGTCTTGTTAGCTTCTTTTAGTTTTAATTGGTGATCAGTTTGTTTGAGACTATCTTTCTTAGTTTATCACACTACTTATGCTTGACTCCTCTGCTGGCTGGATTGGTTTCCCCTCTGTTGGGGAAGTCCAGTAATTACAGTATGGCTATGTCTGTATTTTGAAACTCCACTTTGGTTTTGGAATACTTTTAATATATAATACTTCTTACTTAAAAAAAAAAGTTATTACATAAAAATTAAATACATAATATATTATGTAATATAATAAATACAATATATTATGTTATATATTAATTTTATATTATAAATATAATAATATAATATATACTAAATAAATAAATATAATATAAATAATACAATATATATAATATATTATATTATATATGAATTATAACATAATAAAATATAATATATTAAGTTACATATTAATTTAATTTTACATATAATATATAATAATAACAAATATATAATTAAAAATTGAATTAATTTTTTTTTTTCATGTGGTTCACGACACCGAATATCTGTGCTCGCTACATCCATGGAAACCTCCCCAGAATCTACGAGAGAACATAGGGAGGGCGAGTATTTTCAGAATATCAAGGGCTCAACAACAAGAGCATCTTATAGACCCATTTAAGGGCACACCATGTCACTTACAAGGAATTGAACCTGGGTGGGGAGGGTAACAATCATTCCTCCCAACCACCCAAGCTACATCCAATGGACAAAATTGAATTAAACATGTATATCATAACAATGTTTTATCCGTTATCCCCTCTTTTTATGTGGGTAAGAAATAAATTTTATGGCTCCTAATAGCTAATTCAATTTTTCATATCGATTACAACAACAATTAACAACATGTAACATAGGATATTTTTATGTTTTTGTACATGTTTCTCGATTAAGTTTGATATTCATGCATCCTTATAGTATAGTAAAAAAATGTTGAATTAGAGATTTTGAGACTTGTATTAATTATGAGAATATAAAAAAATATTACCAAATTACAATTAAGAGGAAGTTAAAATATCACAAAGATTTTATAAATGCTAACTGATCTTAACATAACTATTTTTAATTATTCATTATGAACAAAAACAATATTCTCCAAACAAGGACAAATTCTCACATCGAACTTTCAAGTAAACGAGTTTGTAAAATTGTGATACAAAGTAAGATTGAAGATTAATATAATTTAATTTTAACTTGCCCCAACTTTAATTAATAACATAAGACATATCTTTACCTTTTTTTATAACTTATTTTATTTTCTTGGTTAAGTTTGATATTTATGCATCCTTATAGTATAGTAAAAAATTGTTGAATTAGAAATTTTGAGACTTGTATTAATTACAGGAATATAAAAAAATATGACCAAATTACAACTAAGAGGAAGTTAAAATATCACAAATATTTTATAAATGCTAATTGAGCTTATCATAACTATTTTTAATTGGTCATTATGAACTTATGAACAAAAACAATATTCTCGAAATAAAGACCAATTCTCACATCGTACTTTCAAGTAAACTAGTTTGTAAAATTGTGATACAAAGTAAGGTTGAAGGTTAATATAATTTACTTTTAACTTGCCCAAATTTTAATTAATAACATAAGACATATCTTTACCCTTTTTTATAACTTGTTTACTTTTCAAGACCTCTTAGCTACAAAAACATGATAAACTTGGTATTTTAGTTAGTAAAATTGTGATACAAATTAAGGTTGAAGATTAATATAATTTAACATGACCTAACATCAACATCAACATAAACATACAAATTAAGTACATCAACATATAAATTAAGTACATCAACATCAACCTATAAATTAAGTACATCGACATGAACACAAAAAACGTTATATATATGAATACAAGTAACATAACTGCTATAATGTACATATCCGGTCAACAATACAAATACCTGCTATAACTAAATATATAGTCGTAGTCTCTCAGGCGAAGCATGCTATGGAAGAATAGGTGATGTTCCCTACTCATCCAGGCAAGGTGAAGGAGGAGGTACTAAAGAAAAAGCACAATCACCACCATAATAAACATCAACACCCTAATCTGCAACATCGCCATGATCACCTGGACCTTGATCAACATCAACACCTAAAGGACGAGGAGGAGGTACCGAAGAAGAAGCGTCACCATCACCTGGAGGAGGACTAGCATAAGGTATTGAAGAAGAATCATTGCCATCACCACCCCGATGATCATCATCACCACCCTCATCATCACTAGTGTTGGACGACATGCCATCCCTCATCCATACCAATAACCTGGCAGCTCCAATGATATGACGCATAAGAGACATCATATTGCGTGACAAGTCGGTCCAGAGATGTAAGAGATCAGGGTCAGCCATGATGTCTCTCATCTGGACATGGAGGACTCCTGCACTAACCAAAACTACCCTCAGTTTGTCACACACCTCCATCCTATATTTGAGATCTGGCCTACGCTGCATGTCGGGTGGTATATGCGGTCGAGGAACCTGACCTACTGCAGCCTCAACCATATCCTCATATGCGTCAGGTAGCGGGGGATGAGGCATGTCCCCAACAAATGTGCCAACATCTGCAAAATTTAACACAAGTTAATAATTACTCGACAATTTCATTAATTTTTTTAATAAAATACGTTAAAGAACATGCTAGAATAAAATTTATTCGAATTAAGTAATACAATAAATTGAAAGTACAAGATTAATTTAAATCTTACCTCGATCATTTGGTGGCTCATCCATTGTGAAGAGTATGTTCAAATATCCCCACCAATCCATCCCCATGTAAGGGCATGAAATCGTCACGAAAACATGATCTACCTCACTAGATAATAGATCAAGTGCCTCCCTGGAAATCCTATATGGAAAATAGGGCATGCCCCTCTTGGGAATAATCTTTCCCCACACATGCATCTGCACCTCGGTCATCGGCCTAGGAGGTTGATGAACAAAACTAGGTCTCGTCTCTAGAAACCTCTAAAAAAACAAACAAAATAACTTTGAAGTGAATGGGAAGTTCTCCCTCCCATCTATCATAGCATGACATATATCCATTGCTATACAAAAATGCCTCAAGAAAATGGCATACCACCTAACAAGTCGTGGCCTTTGTATCAAATAATCCACATAATATAAAAGTGTGCAACTAATGTGTGGACCATCACTAATAAAGTGTGAAATGGTCGACAGTAACAATGAGAGGCACCTAACGTCCTATGCATCAAACAAGGAAATCCATAACTATCCACCAACCACCTAAAAATCACTAGGAGAAGGTTTATCGCGTGCAATATACCTCTGAGAGTAGGAAAGTTGACTCTTAGCTGCAACACCCACTGGGACATCAGGAAACTGGGGAAAATACTCCCCTCTCCTAGATATCCCAATGATAAAATAAATACCCTCCTCAGTGGGATGATACCATTGATGAGGAACGACTCTAAATGCCTGTTGATGGGCATCCCATCAACGGATTAGCTGCGCAAGAAAGGAGAAATTCTCTTTCAGGGATGTAGCCTCCTCATATTACTTGAGAAGGCCTACATTCCTCAAGAGGAGTCGGGTAGCTACAGTACTAGACCGAGGGTACAAATCCATCTCCCTCTCTTTGGCCTCCCATTCCCAAACCATATTGTACTGGTCTAGTCTCTGTTGTTCCTCCTCCATGCACTGACGTATCTGCATAATTAACATATAAATTACATCAATATCATACATAAAACCATAATTTTTTTTTCAGTAAATGAGAAATTTATTTCGAAATATGCAAACATAAATTTTGTCTAAAAAAAAAATATCTTCAGTGCACTTGAAAAACAGTAACGTACCACCCACAGTGCACACACATATCTTATGCACCGCATGCATAGTGAAATTTATTTTAGTCGATGTGTAGTAATTTGTGTAGGTACTGGTGTGGTATATATCATGAACACACTGCTATAACACTATCTATTTTCCACGACACATCTATTATTATGTATGCACTGGTGCGTTAAATATAAATGATGCATTGCTTGAACAACCATCTATTTTAAATGGTATGCATAGTATTATGAACGCATCGCTGCATTCCATATAACCAACACATCGTTAAATGGAAACTATTTATTTTTTCTAGTGCATTCATAATAAATGCACCATTGCATTAGTTATAAACAACGCACCAGTGCGTTTATTCGAAACACACATGTAAAAATAAATAGTTTCCATTTACCGATGCATATAGTTTTATGAATGCACCAGTGCGTACATATAAAGGACGCACCATTCATATGTAACTTTTTTATTTTAAACGATCTGTATATTTTTAGGAACGCATTGGTGCGTTCCCTATAACCAACACACTGTTGAAATGAAACTATATATATACATCGGTGTGTTCACAATAAACACACCAGTGCATTTATTATCATAAACACACTTGTGTGTTTATTCAACACACACAGATGAAAATAAATAGCTTCCATTCAATGGTGCGTATAGTTTTATGAGCACACCAACACGTATATACAAACGATGCACCGTTAAGTGGAAACTATGTATTTTGGATGGTGATTCTATATTTCAGAAACACTGATGCATCATTGGTAAGTACACACCGATGCATTTCGTAATATGTCATACCGTAAAAAACAGACAATACATGATCAGTGCGAGCCAAACGGCTCGAACACATCGCATAGAAAAAAAATTTGAAAAACAATGCAAATTTAACTCAATTTCAAAATTTAATCCGCTAAAAAGACAATGTACAAAGAAATAAAGAATTTACCTGGACATTTTCTCGTCGAGGAGGGATCATTGGGATGTAGTGAAAAAAATGAAATTTGCCCACCATATGGAAAAATTGTAATTCCACGAACCGAGCATCAAATGGAATCAATGCAAGCAACGAAAGCACCGATGACAATGCGCTTCAATTGGGAAAAGGAGACACCAATGATTAAGATATTCTCTGCACTGGAAATGGTAAAAATGTCTTTTTTACCACCATTTATTTATTTAACCCTATTCTGGTGCGCTCGCGTTAAGCGCATTGATGCACACAACTATAGATAACACACTGTTACTTTTAAAAACATTGCCATGGTGCACCATATGGAGTGCACCAGAGCACCCTCATGTCAAATTCACAATGGTCAATGCTTTGCACCCTAGTATGCCCGTCGCGTGCGCACCGGGCCCACGATCTTTTTTATCGTTGGTTTTTATTTAAACCCTATTCCGATGCACACGAGTTAAGCACACTGATGCTAATTGATGTACATAGCATGCCATTTATTTTTAAAAACATGTGATAGTGCCTCATATGGAATTCATCGGTGCACCCCTAAGACAAAGTCCCACCATTATGCATTAAAAAAAACCCGCAGATTGTGAAGCTGTTTGTTGCGCCCCGATGCTGCAAGGGGACAACGACGCACTCGTATGAATTTTCAAATAAAAATAAAGATGATGAAACTATTTTTTGTGCACCAGTGTGCCCTTTTAGGGCCCACCGATGCTTTGGATATTCTTTTATATGATGCACACTGTTGTTTTAATTATTTTTTAATTAACTCTACAATAATGCACCATTGTTTATTAACATTGGTGCATTTATATATGGTGGCACACCGGTGCGGTATAGTCTTATAAACACACTGTTAAAAAACGTCCGCTAAAACATCTGCCTGCACACCTTTGAAGGATTTTTGGTCTATTTTTATAGGGGCTTCCACCAAAACCCTTGCTATAGGGTCTTTTCCTTGTACTGACTGTTTTACTAGGATGTTTAAGACCTTGAAATTTGGAAGAGATATAGGAGAGATCTTGGTGTACATGTGGTACAAATGTCAGATGCTGGTTCACTATAATTTTGTATATATGCCCTGTGGAAGTTAGGGTTCCTAAATTCTCCTGAAACTCGTTTCAAATAGGTCATCTTGGAACTTTTTCTATAACTTATTTTTTGGGATGTTTTAGACCTTGAAAATTTGTAGAGATAAAGGAGAGATATTTTTGTACATGTGATACAAATTTTAGATGTTGGTTGTATATATATGCAAAGATATTTCCCATGGAAGGTAGGGTTCCTGAATGCTCCTGAAGTTAGTTTCAAACATGTTAGCTTGGAACTTTCGCTATAACTTATTTTTTGGGATGTTTCAAACCTTGAAACTTTGCAGAGACACATGATAGATCTTGGTGTACATGTGGTACAAATTTAATATACTGGTTCACTATGCTTTCAAATATATTCCTTGTGGAAGTTAGGGTTCCTGAATGCTCCTAAAATTAGTTTCAAACAGGTGACTTTGGCATTTTCACTGTAACTTGTTCTTTGGGGCTTTTCAGACTGTGAAAATTTCAAAGAACAAACCAGACCCTAAAAAAGTACCTTAGATAAAAAATTTAGAACAATATTTTCAAAATTGGTTAGATAGCATGTTGTACAAGTTCATTGTTGGGAAGAGTCCCAAAACAACAAGCTCTGAGAAAGTTACCATTTGGAAATTCAAATTTTGGTCAAACTAGGTAAAGGCAGAAGTAGTGAGAAGACCTGGTGAAGGCAGAAGCTTTGAGTAGATTTGGTGAAGGTAGAAGAAATAGGAATACCTGGTGAATGGATAAGTAGCAAGAAGACTCAGTGAAGGTTGGTGCATCTCACACAAAGATATTGGTGTCTATGAAGATCTGTAAAATATTGGTGTCTCTTGCTAAGTTGGTGCTTAGTAGTGGGGATTGGTGTCTATGAAGATCCGTAAGAGTTGGTTGGTGCCTACTAGGAATTGTACCAGTGGGGATTGGTGTCTCCAATAGTTTTTTGCCTACCAATATTTGTAACAATAGTGTTGATCTTTTTTTTCTGTCAAGGGAAAATGACCAACATTTGAGAGAAAATCTTGTGGGGAATAAGAAAGACTCTCCTTGTTTTTATAGAGGTGGTTATCCTCTCTTGATATATTGGGATATTTTTTTGTATGGATCTAGATGCATATAATGGGTCAGTGCTAAATATCAAACCCAAAAACATCTTCCAACAAATCTCTCATTTAGCAAATTTATTCATTAAGAACATCATCTTATTCATGGGAATAAAAGTAAATAAATATAACTGAAAGAGATTTGTACAAAGTTTTCTTTTGATAGATATTTTACCTTCCTTTTGAAATGATGTGAATCCAAAATAAACTATGACTTTGCAAGATGAAAGAAAATTAAAATGGATAGGTCATCAAAGAACTTTACATGATCACTTCATTACAACTCAAAAAATGTTTTGATGGATAATACATTTGAAATCTCATGCTTTAGACTCAATGTCTGAAAAATTACTAATGTAATGCCCCAAAATAGTTCTTTGTGGGAGAAAGTAGTAATAATATCCCAAACGAGATAAACTTAAAAATTTCTAAAACAAGAGGGATGAAACAACCTCAACAAAATTTCAATGGCAATTACATAAACTTAAAATAAACTGCATCTACTTTTTCAAGCAAGGTTTTTTCTCATCTGGACCTAAAATGTCATGGGTTGTGTATGGAAGAATATTAATATATTTGAGCCGAAAAGAATATGAAGGATAAATTCAAGAAGACCGATTCACAAATCTTTGGAAAGGACAAAAATTTCTTCCAACAAAAATACCCCTATAGCAAACTCTCTAACAACCCACTGTAAACCTTTGAATATGTCTCCTTTTCTATTTTGTAATCTCTTCATCTTATTGAAACTATTTTTCAGTCATGACTTTATGTGTCCCTTTTGGTGCAATGAATTAATACCTTTGGTAAATAAGATATTTTATGTTCATTCCATCATCTGAGACCCACCTTAGAAGTTTATAAATTTCTTTAAATAAATGATTTTCCAAAACAAACTTGTTTCCAAGCCCAAAAATAGTCCCGACTGTGATTCAAATTTTAAGGCCTAATAACGATATTTCAACCATTGAAACAACTTCCAATGTGTTCTTCATATATTTACCTTTTTGACAAGATCTCGTTTACTCAGATTGGACGTTGGGATCAAAAGTTATGAGCTCCGAAAGATGGAGACTCAACCACCGTTGATATGTCCTTGTGAAATTTGGGCCTTTGATTTGCAAATTCAACTTTTTTTATCCCACAAGTATTGTCGGAGGGTTCTCATGACATATTTATAAATAAATTTTGTCTCCATGTTATTTGTGAATGAAGTAGAGAGATCCATAGAATTCAATGTGGCTTGTGCACAAAGTATCTTTCGACCGCCACATCATGACCTAGTCATCATGCCAAGTCATTGTCCAATCATCTCTGTCCATCCATGTGTCACCCGAGGGTAAGTCCACTTCGCTTCCGCATGTCCAAATATAATAGGTCTTCATTGTCACGTGTCATTGGGAGGTGTGTCCTAAAATAAAGAGAAGTAAACTTAGGATAGGAAATATTATTTAAATGAACTAATATTAAAAAATTAAAAGAAAGGTTGGAGGGGTTACGAGAATGAATAGGTAAAGGATGTAGGTGAGGAGATAAAACTCAATAAAAATGACTAAGTATGAGGTGGGGATGCAAGAGTGTAATAGTGAGTAAAAATAAGATAAGTCATCCTGGTGATAATTCATGTGGGTTGTGGGAGGAGAGGATGAGGATGAATGAAGGAGGGTCTTTTGCATCTGCATTCAAATATCAAGAAATCAACTAAGTGTAAAAATAAATGAGGGTGAAATTTGAATGATTTGGAAATGGAGGTGAAGATTGAGTATTGTGGGATTGAGGGTTGTGGGACACGGTCATGAGGAAAAAAGGTTAATGAGGAGGAAGTTTTTCCCACATCCACAATGGAAGACTTAGTGTAAAAAGGAGTAAAACATGGTAAGTCATGAAAAATGACCAAGTGTTGGGGAGGTAAGTCAAAGAGTTATGTGGAAGTATGGAAGTGGAAATGAAATATGAAACATGGAAAAAAGAAAACGGGAATATGGAAAAAGGGAAATGGAAAATGAAAAAGGAAAAAGGAAAATGGATATGGAAAATGAAAAATGAAAAATGAAAAATGAAAATTGAAAATTGAAATATGAATATGAAAATGGAAATGGAAAGGAAAATGGTTAAGTATGGAAATGGTTAAATGTGGAAATAGTTAAATATGGAAAGTGAGGAAATGACAAAGTAAAATATCATGGGGATTAAGGTATTTAATGTGAGGGTAGGGTAATAATACTTAGTCAAAATTTAAAAAATGGAAGAGAAAATTTAGTGAATAGAGGAGTAAAAATTGGTGATATCTTGGAAATATGACCTCTGTTTTCAATTGAATAAAGTGTTGGATGAATCTGAAATATGACCTCTGTTTTAGTATCATTTCCTTTCCTTCTTTTTTTTTTCAAAGATAAACTATCCCCGTTTGACTTTCACAATGAAGAACTGGAAAATTGAAGCTGATTGGAGACTTGTTGGGTTATCACGATCAATAGCTTAAGATTATTTAGAACTTTCCAAGTTAGAAAAAAAATTGGTCTCTATTTGATGGATGAAAACACATCAACATCTAAATCCAACCATGGGATAATGACTCCCTCTGGGTTGGTGAGGACCCATACCAACACCAAATGCCTTTATCCGTTGGGATATGGAGTCATCCCAATCCACTATCTTGATCCAATAAATGCTTATTGGAAAACTTCACTGACATAACAATATTATATACTTGAGACAACAAAACCCTACCTACCCTAAGCTACTTGGAGAGAAAGGCTACTCTCAAGTGTAATCACATTTCCAATATAGCCATGTACATAGCCAACTCATCTGATGACTCCCAACCATGATTGAGAATGTTGTTTCATTGGCCATGTTTTGTACCCGATTATTAACCACATTTGGATCTCCTACTCTAGTATAAAATTTTGAAAAAGAACCAACAAATGGAATCATCCACGATCCTATGAATGAAAGGAAATTTATTCTTTCAACTGTTACATCAACGAAATTTTCCATTGCTTCCATTTATTTCCTTTTAAACACAAAAGCATTCTTCTTCGGTGGTATTTCCAAGAATGGAAAAGTTATTTTCAACTCCTTCAAATCGTCAACAACATCATAATTCACTTTTTCTGATCCTTTTGTGTCATTGTCTTTTTTTGGAGCAAAGGTTACATGTATAACACTTGTTTGAGGAGGAACAACTTTTGATATAGAATACCTTGTTAGTTTGTTTTGGAATTAAAAAAGATTTGAATCTTTTTCTTCATATCTAGTTTGGACAATGTTTTCTTGAAAGTGTTGTTCTTCATCTCTACATTCATCTTCTTCTATCCAATCTCCTTATGAAAATAATAATGGATCAACATCCATTTCCATGGATTCTAGCACCCTTGTAGTAGTTTCATTATTATATTCTAGAAAAACAAGTCTTTGATTCTCTTCTTCAGGAATTTGATCAAAATCTTCTTTCAATATCACCACATTTGGATTTTGAAATTTGGGGGCCCTTGACCTAAGGGTTTGATTATTTTGATTTCTTTCTGGATAATTTATGAGGCCATGTGTAGGAAATGGAGGATTTGGATATTCCTTCCTTGGATTTTGATCATCATTTCTATTTAACTGAGCTATTTTATTTTTCATTTGGTTAATGGTTCTTTTTAACTAGGCAATTTGAGTGTCTCGACATGTCTTCTTAGTGGCTTCAGATATATTTTTTACATTTAGTGGTTTCTCTTGAAAGATTCCTCTTCTAACCCCTCGCTCTTCAACTAATATTTAAGTATATGGAACTTGAGATGACAATGATAAATCTATTATTTTCCTTTGAACTTTACCAAGAATGGTTTTAAGATCAACTTCACTTTCTATCATGAAATATTCTATTTCAATCACTCTTCTAATTGCTTCTTCCAAAGTTTCGATTTCTAATTATTTTATTGTATATTTCACATTTGAAGGCATTTTATTCATATAACATCTGAAAACAACTGGATCATTTGGGCACTGATATTGTGGAATTCGATGCAAAGTCTTAAAAAATCTTGAATAAAAATCTTTGATTCTTTCAATCTTTTGGAGATGAATTTGAGTAAAATATGTAAAGAGAGTATGATATGCTATAGGTAGAGAAAACTTCATCATTAATACATATTCCATGTCACGAAAATAACTTATTGTGTTTTCTGGAAGAGAAAGGTACCAGTCATAGGTTGTGTTATCACATGAAGTTGCCTTGGGTCTTTTATCCCTTAGGTTTTAATTTTTATCCTTTAGTCCTTAGGTTTGCTTTATTTTTCTTTTTGTGATTTTTCTTAGGTTAGTCTGAACAAATAAAGACTTGGTTTTTGGCTCACATTTTTGGCCCACACATATGATTTTAGCCTAGGTTCATTTTATGGTTCATGTCTTTGACTCACCTTTTGACTTGACACCAAGCATTATTGACCCCATGATCCTAATGACCTGACAAGTCACTCCATCCACTCATGCTCTTTATCCTTTCCATGCTATCCCTATGTCCATTAAGGGGGTCAAATCAAATTTTGAAAAGGGTGTTTCCAACTCACTAGGAGTTTCCATAGTGCACCTTTGTCCTATGCTCCTTTACCATAATTCACCATAATCAACTGATGTCATATCTCCCATTTTTTTTAGCGCCCTTGTTTTTTAAAAAGGAATATTGAGATTTGGTCATTTGTGAGCTTTCTAACTGTTTAATAATTTGAATTTTTCCTCCTATGCTTAGTGCTGCTGAAATCACTAGTTCAGACAAAGAAGCAGATTGTGCTACTGGATCGACTGTTAGAGCTGAATTGAAGGATGAGGTGGATGTAGGAGTTCCATAGCTTTCTACCGATATTCCATCATCAGCCACAACCTCCAGGTATTTTGTGAGTCTTTTCAACTGCATTGACAAGTGTTAAGATACCCTTGACTCATCTTTTGGTAGTGCCTAGCATTGTAGACTTCATCTCCTCTCACCCATTTTCATCTATATCTCTTCTCCCACAGACTCCATAGCCATTTTCCAACTAAATTTATCCTATACTAAGGTCCAACCATTTTTTTTCAGAATCTCGAATGCCCATTCATTAACTTGGCTCTTGTGTCCACACTACGCTATAGAAATCGCTGCCAATATTAACGCTACAGATCCCCTGTCCCAGTGTTTCATTCTCCTTGGATTTATCAGTGCCATCATCTGTATTCACAAGATCCATGCATTAGCCTCACTTATTCACTCTATATTCCTACATTTTTTTTTTTATCTCAAAGTCTGCTAACAATGAGGAGGATATAATTCCCTACCTTTTAAAGATTTGATGACCATTGTATGGTGGAATAAAACTGAGCAGTGCATCCCTGCATACCTTTCCTCAAAGTTTCTTTTTCTCATTTTTTAAAATAAAAACCATTAGACCAGTCTATTGTTAATTCAATAGTGAGTTGGAGGAAAATCCTTGAAAGAGTAACCATTAGTTACTATTAATTATCATATATATTTGCCTCTGTTTGGTTCCTTTACCCCTCATTGCATCACAATATTTGATCTCCTATTTATATCCATGGAGACACCTCAAAGGAAGAAGTCTCACAAGGGAGGGAGTGTGGTCAGGATTGAACCTTCTAACATGCACCTGTTTGATGTTGAGCCAATGGTCAGGGAGGTTTTCCAAATGGTTGGCTACCTCTCTTTTTTCCAAAACATGCAGAGGGGACACCCTACAGTAGAAAGGAAAATTGCATTACACTTTGATGGCATTAAGACCAAGGTGGGAAACCTTGAGTTTGAGGTATTTGAGGCCTTTATTGCAACAACCACTGAGATACCTAATACTGGTGAGAGGTGGTTCAAATCCATGATCCTCAATGTTGCCTTTTCCAAGGACTTCCTCAAACCAGACTATCAGAATGACAATTTTTCTAAGGGAGTTCCTAGGATCCACCTAGTTGAAGGCTTTGATAAAATGTTGACGATCATCCATAGATATTTTACATGTGAGGTAAGGTTTAACATGATTTACCAGTATCATATAAGACTCTTGCTACATTTCACGGGTAAGGATTCAATGAATATCCCATTTTATCTATTGAGGAGTATGGGAAAGATGTCTGATAGAGTCCAAGCCAAGTCCAAGGCTGTGGACACTAGTGTTTTCCACTCTGGGTTGATTGGGATGCTGGTGATGGAAGAGTTGAAGAATAGGAACATTCATTGTCTCTACCCATATGCATCTAGATATAGCCTCTACCCCTCAATCTAGGATGCATATCCCTTTTCCATCTAGTAGTGTTTCCCCAACAAGAACAAGTAGGAAGAGAAAAAGCAAAACCAATACTCAAGACAAAAAAAACCCTAAGGAAATTGAAGAAGAAGAGAGGGAGGTTCATCACTCCCCACAACAAGATTTTTCACCTCCTCCTACACCTAAATTGGAAGAAGTCCCTTAATATACCAAAACCATAGCCAAGAGGGGAAGGAAGTTTCATTTCCCTTCACCTGCTCCAGCAACAAAGATCAGAATCAGGAATCCTTTTACCAAATCATCAACCCACAATGAAGTTGTTGAAGCACAAGTCTTACCCAAGGCTTCAATTCCAAGGAAAGAGAAAGATAAGGGTAAAATAATTGATAAGCCTATTGAGGTGATAGACATAGCCTCTGTTCAACAGAAAGATAAAGGTAAAGCCACTAAGAAACCTATTAAGGTTATCAACATCAAAACTCCATGTAGTAATCCCACTTTCAAAAGATTGATCAGACAACTCGGGGAGGCTAGGAAAGAAGTTACTCATTTGAAGGCAGAAATTTTGACTGAGAGAAGAAAGATGAAGGAACTCATGGACATGTACAGTGAAACCCTTGATTTGGCAAGGTTTTCAGCAAGAAGAGCCCTGCCTCTTCATAGGCAACTTACGAACCTGTACTAGAAAAACATAATATTTCAGTCCCAAAACAAAAATCTCAAGGAGGAATTGAAACATTTTAAGGATGAACTAGCCTAGAGGAACTTAAATGTTCTGGTACAAGCTGCAATAGAAAGAGATGTACCCACATTTAAGAGGATTATCCCTGCAAAGGAAAAATATGCTGCTATGAAAGAGGGAAGTTCTCTTGCAACAAGGAGGAGTGCTAGATTGATGAAGTAGTTGGGGAATGATAGATCCATTTTTGTGGGTGGTCTCTTTTTGCAAGTGCGAAATGATCAAGGAAGTATGATTTTTATACCTATATAGGCATCTACAGGCTCCTAGTCCATCAACTAAGTTTTTTTTGTTTTTGAATAATTGATTACATCACACATAAAAAAAAACACAGATATTATGTAGTGCCATGGCGCTATAGAATCATATATACAGGATGTTCTGAAAATTGCACTATCAAAGGTGCTACAAAATATCCTAGCCAAAATCAACAATGGTGCAACGAAATCTGCAGAGCTATTTTATGGATGGCGCTATCGAATCTGTAGAATGTTTACATAGGAGTCGTGCTACTGATCTATAGAGTTGTTTTAGGAGTGGCGCTACGGAAACCGCAGAGTCGTTACACAGGATTGGTGCTACGGAAATAGTAGAGATATTTTAGGGATGGTGCTATGAAATATGTAGATTTGTTACACAAGAAGCGCTACGGAATCTGCAGAGTTGTTTTACAAAGGTCACTACAGAATTGGCTACCAAATGCGCTATAGAATGGCTCTATGAACTGGCCATCATAGTCAAAGGTTCAAATTCATGACTCCTTCCTGATTTTTTATGATGAGGAGAGAAGAAAGGATCACAGGTGGCAACATGGAAGCAACACACGACCATTGGAGGACACTTGGAACTGAAGAAGAATGTACTTAAGTTAGAAGACATGCCATTTAATTCTTGTTGGAGTGGTTTCCAACATGGCTTCTAAATTGTAGCAGTTTGTTAAGATCTGTTAGCACTGGTGTTAGAATTGTAGTTGTTTTGGAGAATCCTAGGATAGGAAATCCAACTCACACCTCTATCTATTGCCTTTCCTATTTTTATTATAAATACATCTTCTAAATTATTAGAGAGGTTCAAATGGTTGATCATAACTCCTTGATTGTAATATTGACTAAGTAAAGTTGTTCTCTGGGTATGTATTGGACATGAGACATTTTGATTAATAGAAGTCAGTTCCTTTTTTATCATCTTGTTGCCTCTTATACTGAAATAATCATGATTGGATGATCCATATGAGATGTTGCGGTTGTGTTATGATGAATGTTTGATAATAATGCTCCTATGAATGTTTTTCAGTGTTCTTAAACTTTAAGTTCAATAATATCTTGTGACTGAGTTTTTATTCTCTTGGCTGCTTGAAGACCTACTGTTAATAGTAGACATTTCTACTTTCCTCACTAAGTCTTCCTCCTATTCACTTTTATCCCAAACCAATAACTGAATTTAATGAAGATTTCATTTGCTTATGCATTCTATCCCAAATTTCCGAGTTAAAACATTCTTATTCTGAATTTTGTCCATTTGACCTTTAATCACTCATTTACATTTACAAATATTTTGATGGGTACTGGCCTTATCCTCTTGCAATTTGAGGGTGATTCTCAGTGCTAACAGGTTGGACCAAATAATTTTTGGAGAAATAGTCTCAACATCACATCATCATGTTGAATCAAACATATATCACAAATGGTAAGGAATTGATCCAAATTATTTTCAAGATCCATGATCCCATCTCCAGAAAAAATAGGAATAATACCTTGAGAAAGAGTAGGCATTTGATGTTGCTCTCCATGAAAATTAAAGGGACTATATCCTACCCTTCTTCTTGGAATTATTTGTCCTTCATTTATTTTCTCTTCTTTGTCTACCATTGATTTTGAACTTTGATTTTCAAAAGTACCTCCTTTGCTTATTTTCAAAAATCATTTGTATAGTTCCAACTCTCGAATATTTATTATTGTCTTCTTTGTCTTCAATCCTTTACAATTTATTCTTCACAGAAAAGGGATTTCCATGTTCTTTCAAACTCTTCTTGACTTCTTGTTGCCATTAAATTATGTAGTTGATGTAGAACACTTCTTTAATATTCAAGTCCAATTTGTATTTGAGGATGATTTGGACCTTTTTGGGTCATTCAATTCTTTTTGGTTTTTGAAACCAACCTTTTGTTCTCCCCGATTGTGAAATACCCCTCTAATTGTTTTTGGAATTTTATCTCAGTTTTGTAGTGAAGATGTTTTTACAACACTTGCTATTAGGTGTTTTTGGATGCTTTATAATGCCAAAGTGTTAATAACAATTTGAAACTCCTTTAGAATACATTTAATACCCAATAAATATAGGACAACAAACTAAAATAATGAATACCCAGTTATGTTAGGATCTACAATGAAGAACAAACACACGAAGACTTCAAAGACAAATATTGTATTAATTATTTGTAGCAGCCTATACAAATTTAAATAATCAACAAACAAGATAGTAACAAAATGAAGAACCTGTTATTTCTTCTTGTAGGAAAATCTCTAGAAGTATGGAAATGAATGAGGTTGTAAACATCTGTCGAATATGGTTCACACCTCCAATAGATAGAACCCAAAACAAATATTATCTTAGATGCAAGAGAAAGTCACCCAACAATTGAAGGAGTCTCCCCCACAAAAAAATAAGTTGACCCACACTCCCAAACTCGGCCACACGAGTAGAATATGACCCAACACTATGAGGAATAGGTATAGGTATGAGATGGCTACCCAAAAGGGATAAATTACACCATTCCGGTAGAGGATATGACCCAACATTTATAGAACTTTGCTTGGGTAAGAGGACTCAACCTCCAATAAAAGAAAGCAACCCAAACTCAGCCCCTCTACTCATAAAATCTCCCCTCTCAACCAATAGTTAACCCCCAAGAGTAACTTGACCCCAACCACAAAGAACATTTCCCAAAATCACCAAAGATGCAACCTAACGATAAACCAAACCTCTCCACACTAGTAAATTTGTTGGATTACTGAGAGGGGGGGTGAATCAGTAATAGAGCAATTGTAATCCTTTTTAACCAAATAATACAAGTGTTATATCAATGTAGAATTATCATCCAATAATGAACAATGAACAAATGAACAATCATACACATACATAGTACACCAATGTTTTACGTGGAAACCCAAAGCGGGAGAAAACCATTGAATGTTTTTTCTTATATGTCTTGAAGAATTACATTCATTGGAAGCAAAAAATTCCTTTGTTTTTCAACTGCAACTGGAAGAAGGCTCCAATCCCCTAGTTTCTCAGGCTACAACCCGAGGGAATATCTAACTCTCTAATTCTCTGGCTACAACCCCCTATGTTCTTCAGCTACAACCAGAAGGTGGCTACAACCACTTCTCCTTGCCCCGTCCAACCGCCCTGAAGTAGAAGTAGAGTGATGGAACCACTGTCATACTATCAGTGTGAGATATACCACTATAAAACTGTACCAATAAACTTGAACCATGCATCAACCTACACCTCAACCTGCACCTCAACCTGTACCATAAACAAGTGCATCAACCATGCACCAACCTGTACCAAACAACTTGTAATCAACCTGTACCATAAACAAGTTCATCCAAACATGTTCCAAGTATGTACCAATCATGTGTCAACTAATCATGAACTATTACTCATCAATATGTACCAACATCATCAACTATACACCTCATGTATGTACCAACTCATCAACTACTTGTCTCAACCATGTACCCAACATGTACCTCAAAAAAAATACCTCATCAATTTCATCATCCAAATATGATTTGTAACTCTATAATATACCTGGTGTATATGATCACATACCCGCAAAAATTCCTTAACTTTAACAACAAGAAACTAGCATTTTCATCAAACTTTTCTTTAGTCTCGCATGACTAGTTTTGGATTAGTCAACAACCCTAACTTGAAATAATCATAACTATGTACCTGTAATGAATAAAGATATGAAAATGATATACAATTTTCTTCAGTGTGTTTAATGGAATGCCTCCAAGTGTCACTACTTGGAACCTCTCATAAAATGAGTTATAGCAAAAATGGCATACCTTGCCGAATTCTTGCTTATTCTAAAGAGCAACCTTGTAGAGTGTGCTCCACACAGAATATTTGTTTAATGGATCTGAAAATGTTACAAAGAATAATAAATACTATAATATAACCAACAAATTTGGAATTACTGAATTTGGATCTGTTATGAAGAAGTTATGATGTTTTTACCCAAAACACTTGTTTTAGACTAGTTTCAGGACTAGACACAAACCCTATTTTCCACGGAGTGTAACTCCAAAAATACAATGACCCAAAAGCTGAATTTTTCACCAAAGATACTTGGATATGTTTCCTCAATGGAATAGAAATTTCAGAATCTGACTCATTCTAGAAAAAAAAGTTATTGTGAAAATGGTGAGATGACCTGTAAATAACATACCTTAGAAAACATCATCAAAATAATTTATCCTCCCTTGAATTCCGACCCTCTTTTCTTCACCTTCCCTCTGAAATTCGGCTTAGATATCCTTTGGTTACCTCAGACACCTATATATATTCAGTATTCTCAAGTGTGTTCTAAAATGAGAGAGCCTTGCCTCTTATTTATACTCTCCAAGTAGCTTCCTTAAAAACATCTTCTAGGTCACTTTGCCCACTTTCCTTATTTTAGGGTTAACTCACTTCTAATTTCTCCATTAAATTTATTATTTAAATAATTTATTTTGTATTCACTTTAATTATAGTACACTCATCACTTCACTTTATTATTTACCTTCTAAAATCTCTTTAACCACTTTGACTACTTTGACCTTTTGGGGCTTCTAGATGACATATGAGGGTCCTCCAACTTCATAAGGCCATAACTCTCAAATCGTGAGGAGTTATGTGATGTTCCACATACCACCAGAAATAGAATGAAATTTAATATCCATATAGAATAGTATTACCTACAAATATATCAAAACTGATACCATTATCCATCAAACAAACTTGGGTCCATTACCCAAACCTGGGTTCTCCAACGTCTCATGGCCATAACTCTCTAACCGTGCGGAGTTATGTGACGTTCCACATACCAATGGAAATGGCATGAAAAGCACTATCCATCTAGGATAGTTTCACTAAAAAATTCACTGACCTTCATCTCATTATTCCACAAATAAGCATGGGTTCTCTAACCATACTTCTAGGATAACTCAATCCGCAAAGCGTCTTCCCATGAGGGCTTTCAATATTTGTACTTATTATCAACCATGACAAGACAATAATGAGTCATCTTTACATCAAACAAACTTGGGTCCATTACCCAAACCTTTGTGCTATTGGGCTTTCTTCAAGGGTTGGCATCAATGACAACCAACATTAATCAACAAAATCGACCCACACTGAGAAATACTCATCCTCCAATGAATAAATCAACCACACACAAATAACTTAGCCATTGAAAGAGAAATCTCAGCCACAATAAAATGAACTCTGACACAAATGAAGCACACTGAGAATATCTAGATGATATCCTCTCAATGACCATCTAGGGTAGATAGTTTCACCACCGAAACCAATCTCTAAACTCTCTAAGGTTTTTCCTTCCAAGAGCCAAAGCCACAAGATCTCTCTCAATTTTGTTTTTGGAAAATAACAAATGCATAATGAGAGAGGGCATCCTCATTCCTCTTATATTTCCTTGTTCACCCTTTTACCCTTTTACACTTAAGTGACTTTTTAATTTAACTTTAGTAAAATCACTTTATTAATTAATTAACCCCTTTTTAATGTTAGAAAGTGATTACTTGGCTTGTAATTCATTCCCGAATGCCAAAATTGCCTTTATCATCATACCAAACTTTACATATTTCTATCTCGATTCCAACGAGCTATTACACAAAGGTGTTCTCTCCAACAATATGACCCAAATAACACCTTGAGTGCATTTAATTAATTTATACTCAATAATACCCTTAATTTATAGGAATCGTCAGAATGCCATGGAACCACGGACAAAATGTGTGGAAGTGATCCTAATGATGAAATAAGGTGAATGGACTAGGCTAGGTATGAAATAATGCCTCCAATTTTCCTGATCCCCCTGTTAACCTCCATTTACCCCTATGGCTAGGATGACATAAACCCATAACATTGCCTCCAACTGTAAAGAAGGTGAATCCAAAGATGGGGACATTATAGTCCTCCCTTCCCAAATATTATTTATCCTCAAAAAATTCCATAATGATGCAACCACACTCCTCGGAGCACGACCGCTCTCACAGGATATTCTTCTCCTCGGCCCGAAGAAATCTAAGGTCCTTCTATTTCCTTATCGAGAAATTTGCACCCACAGATTCTCCTTTGCACGACTCCCCTTTATTCACTTTATCGGGAAATCTGAACTCGCGGCTTCGCAAGTTCTCAGTTGATTGCTGGGATCTCGAATCCTCGAGACTCGATGTGTCAGTCAAATCGCTGACTTCCTCTTTCTTCTATCGGGACTTCGGCTCTATTGCGGATTCGCTGCTCGCGATACTAAGCACTCGGCTCTCCAACTCCCTATATCCGATGAGACAAAACGCCGATACGATCCTATCGCGCTTTCGCTACTCGCCACCTCGCGTTCTCGTGACTTGGAGTACCCAATACTTGGGCTCTCACTCTGCGAACTTCTGAGTTCGCGAGATCTCTCGATCTCTGCCACCTGTCTTCCACTCCTCCGATTTTTGGTGGCCCACAATGTCTACGCAACCGTCGGGATATTGTGTCTCGCGACTTCGCGATTCCCATTGCCAAATCTTCGACACTTTTCTCACGATATCTCGATAGGCGATCTCGCAAACAATACAACGGTCCTAGCTGACTTGGCTCACGATTCCGCCCCTCCTGAGCTTGGAAATATTTGGACATTTCCACTGTAACCTCCTTGCACCTCCGCAAGATCCAATGACTCATGGAACTTTGTGAAAATATCCTTGAAGGATTTCGTCCATCCGTTATTCCTTATACCATCCACGAAGTGACGAAAAATATCTCCACGAGACTCATTCACTTGCTTGCAAGCCGGCGACGCTCCCTGCAAGCCTTCCAAGGCACCAACTCCCTGTTCTTTCATTGGTATTTAATCAAGGTCCTATACCCCCTGAGCTTCCTTGTGATACTCAAATTCTTAGAAGTAACTTTGCACGCGCTCCTTGCGGCAAATCTTCAACCTTTTCTAAGTGTTGAAATCTTTCGACCCTGCGCACTCTCGCAGTAGCAGTCTTTCAATACTTTGCTTAGAATCACAAATCTGAGACTTCGCTTGGCCTGCGCACTCCTTGCACGACACTGTGCCTAACTGCACTTTTGAGGAAATGAGAATAAAAAATATCTCTAAGTGAACCCTTCTGTCAACGCACTCCTTGCGGACAATTCGACTGCACTCCTTGCAGGAATCCTCTAGCTCAATTAGAGAAAACAATTGAAACTCATTCACTCACCCTCTCAGACTTCTGTTCAACCATGAAATCACATACACAACATATAAAAGAAAATGTATGACAGAAAGAAAATATCCATGAGCATAACATCAATACACAGAGAAACAACACATAACCATGAAATTGAATCAAAGCTTTCTTCTATTAATTCAATATCTGTACATGGGTGTTCTTTACACAACTCTCTGCTTGCTCTTCTCTTCCTTGGTTGATAATAATACAATGATACAATGAGGGTGTCTATATCTGTTTTCCCTCTTGGACTCTAAAGCTATCAAATCTACAATTAAATTCCTATCTACCAACATTAAGTCTATTAAATGCCGACTATCTACCTAAGGACGAGAGCTATCCGCTCAAGGTCCATTTCAATATACAAAGTGTGCCTTCATAAATGGCTTCATTAAAGACTTTGCGCAATAATTCGAAAGTGTTTTCAAAATTTGCACTGGCTAGTCCAGCTGCCTCCCGCTCCACGCTGGCTCGCTTGATAAGTGAGCGATGCTCCTGCATCATACTCCTTGGATTGAAAATTTTCATGGGCTCCTGTCCATGAGCTCCTGCACGGTCTGTCCATGCTTTTGTATCACTGCTTTAGTCTCCCAGCTGGAAATTCACCATGCCACCCAGAAGAGAAAGACAGTCACCTGATCTAGAGGATAGGGAGGTACGAAGAAGAGGTAGGCCAGCAGGAAATCCAGAAATGGAGAGACAGATGCGTGATCTTCGAGCAATAATCGAGGAGATGGAAACAGCTCAAAGACGCACAACTAGTGCAGGGGATCTGAGTGATTCCGAGAGCGAGATTGAGGCTGAACGCGAGGAGGAAGGTCACTCATGATGCGTAAAGTTCTCTTAACACCCAGGAAGGAGGTGGAGGACTCAGCTCAAAGGACCAGACTTTTTAGGACAGCTTGCAAAACCAAGGATTGGGTATGCAAGGTTATTGTGGACAACGGTAGCACAGATAATATCGTTTCGACTGAGATGGTATATAAGTTGGAGTTGGAGACAACTGATCACCCGAGTCCATATAAAGTTTCATGGCTACAGAAGGGACATCAGGTGAGTGTCACTAAACAATGTTTAGTTGAATTCAAGATAAAAGATTATAATGATAAAGTAATTTGTGATGTCATTCCCATGGATGTATGTCATCTATTGCTGGGTAGACCATGGAAATATGACAGAAATGTGGTTCATGATGGGAGAATGAACACATATACCCTGGAGAAGGATGGGAGGATACACAGGTTGCTTCCGATAAAAGATAAGGAGATGAAACTAGAAGTGAGCAACACAATACTTCTCATGAGTGGGAAGGAACTTCTTACGGAGATGGAGAAGAAGGAAGATCCACAATTCTTTGTGGTCAGGAAGCCGAGGATTGTTCTGACTAGCACAAGAGTGGATGATCTACCGGATGAGATTCAGGAACTGCTGGAAGAGTTCGTTGACATCATAGTGGACGAATTACCTCATTCATTGCCACCAATGAGGAGTGTGAGTCACCATATAGACCTCATACCAGGAGCTAGTTTGCCGAACAAAGCTGCGTACCGGTTGATGCCGCAAGAAAATGAGGAGGTTAAGAGGCAGGTCCAGGAGTTATTGGACAAAGGATTGGTCAGGGAAAGCTTGAGCCCGTGTGTTGTTCCGACAGTACTCAGTCCAAAAGAATGTGTACCGATTCAAGAGCGATCAACAAGATAACCATTATGTACAGATTTCCACTGCCAAGAATGGATGATCTGATGGACTGCCTAAGCGGGGCAAATTATTTTTCAAAGATCGATTTGAAAAACAGATATCACCAGATTCGCATGAGAGAAGGTGATGAGTGGAAGACAGCCTTCAAGACCAACGAAGGATTGTATGAATGGCTAGTCATGTCGTTTGGCTTGACGAATGCACCGAGTACTTTTATGAGGTTGATGAATGAAGTCCTGAGGGAATTCATCAGGAAATTTGTTATTGTGTACTTGGACGACATACTGATTTATAGTAAATCAGAGGTTGAACATTTGAAGCATTTGGCCATTGTGATGAGGAAGCTACAATAGGAGAAGCTGTTGATCAACATGAAGAAGTGCTCATTTATGAAGACAGAGCTCATTTATTTGGGTTTTGTTATTTTGGTTAATGAGTTGAGGATGGATCCAGATAAAGTAGAAGTGATCAAGAATTGGCCATCACTGAGAAATATTTTCGAGGTGAGAAGTTTTCATGGATTAGTTAGTTTCTACCGAAAGTTCATCAAGAATTTAAGTGGAATTAGCGCAGCGATGATGGATACAGTGAAGAAGTGACATAAGTCTTTTCATTGGAAAGCAGAGGCTGAGAAAAGCTTCAATTTGTTGAAGCGAAAGATAACGGAACAATCGGTTTTGGTGTTACCAGATTTCCAGAAGACATTTCAGGTGAAATGTGATGCGAGTGGGTATGCCATAGGAGCGGTCTTAAGTCAGGAAGACAAACCGGTTGCATATTTCAGCGAGAAGCTGGATGAAGCGAAACTGAAGTACTCCACGTGTGATAAAGAATTTTATGCTATCATATAGGCGTTCAAAAAGTGGAGGAATTACTTGATCCCGAAAGAATTTGTATTGTATAGTGATAATCATGCATTACAGTTTGTGAGTCAACAAGAGAAGTTGAATCAGAAGCATGCAAAATGGGTAGAGTATATGCAGAATTTCACATTTGTAACTAAGCACATTTCGGGTACTGCTAACAAAGTGGCTGATGCTTTGAGCAGGACGTGTTTGTTGTTCTATTATTTCTCCTGACGCAACCACACTCCTCAGAGCATGACCTCTCTCACAGAATCTTGTTCTCCTCGGCCCGAAGAACTCTAAGGTCCTTCTATTTCCCTATCGGGAAATCCGCACCACAGATTCTCCTTTGCACGACTCCCCTTTATTCACTTTATCGAGAAATCAGAACTCGCGGCTTCGCAATTTCTCAGTTGATTGCTAGGCTCTCGAATCCTAGAGACCCGATGTGTCAGTCAAATCGTTGACTTCCTCTTTCTTCTATCGAGACTTCGACTCTATCGTGGCTTCACTGCTTGCGATACTAAGCACTCGGCTCTACGAGTCCCTATATCCGATGAGCCGAAACATCGATATGATCCTATCGTGCTTTCGCTACTCTCCACCTCGCATCCTCGTGACTTGGAGTACCCAATACTTGGGCTCTCACTCTGCGAACTTTCAAGTTCGCGAGATCTCTCGATCTCTGCCACCTGTCTTCCACTCCTCCGATTTCCGGTGTCCCACAATGTCTACGCAACCGTCGGGATATCGCGTCTCACGACTTCTCGATTCCCGTTGCCAAATCTTCGACACTTTTCTCATGAGATCCCAATAGGCGATCTCACGAACAATCCAATGGTCCTGGCTGACTTGGCTCACGATTCTGCCCCTCCTGAGCTCAGAAATCTTTGGACGTTTCCACTGTAACCTCCTTGCACCTCCACAAGATCCAATGGCCCACGGAACTTCGAAAAAATCTCCTCGAAGGATTTCGTCCATCCATTCTTCCTTATGCCATCCACGAAGCGACGAAAAATCTCTCCACGAGACTCGTTCACTTGCTCGCAAGCCGATGACGCTCCCTGCAAGCCTTCCAAGGCACCAACTACCTGTGCTTTCCTTGGTATTTAATCAATGTCCTATACCCCCTAAGCTTCCTTTCAATTCTCAAATTCTTAGAAGGAACTTTGCACGTGATCCTTACGGAAAATCTTCAACCTTGTCTAAGTGTTGAAATCTTTTGACCCTGCGCACTCCTGCAGCAGCAGTCTTTCAATACTTTGCTCAGAATCGCAACTCTGAGACTTCGCTTGGCCTACACACTCCTTGCACGGCATTGTGCCTAACTTCACTTTCGAGGAAATGAGAATAAAAACTATCTCTAAGTGAACCCTTCTGTCAACGCACTCCTTGCGGACAATTCGACTGCACTCCTTGCAGGAATCCTCTGGCTCAATTAGAGAAAACAATTGAAACTCATTCACTCACCCTCTCAGACTTCTGTTCAACCATGAAATCACATACACAGCATATAAAAGAAAATGTATGATAGAAATAAAACATCCATGAGCATAACATCAATACACAGAGAAACAACACATAACCATGAAATTGAATCAAAGCTTTCTTCTATTAATTCAATATCTGTACATGGGTGTTCTTTACATAGCTCTTTGCTTGCTCTTCTCTTCCTTGGTTGATAATAATACAATGATACAATGAGGGTGTCTATATCCATTTTCCCTCTTGGACTCTAAAGCTATCAAATATACAATTAAATTCTTATCTACCAGTATTAAGTCTATTAAATGCCAACTATCTACCTAAGGACGAGAGCTATCCACTCAAGGTCCATTTCAATATACAAAGTGTGCCTTCATAAATGGATTCATTAAAGACTTTGCGCAACAATTCCAAAGTGTTTTCAAAATTTGCGCTGGCTAGTCCATCTGTCTCCCGCTCCACGTTGGCTCGCTTAATGAGTGAGCGATGCTCCTGCATCACATAAGAACCTGGTGCTCCATCGATTGATCCAGATTGAAATTGAAAATGATACCAGGGTCCCAAACCACCCTGTAAGATGTGAAGCATCCTCCACTCAAGGCATGGTCTGGTAATGTACTGACATAAGAGGCCTCTTGAAAACTGCAAAAAAGTGAGGAAACTCAGTGTTGCAATAACTCGATCAACCCATCAAGGAACTGATCTGTTAGGGAACCACTCTCATGAAAGTAAAAATTGGCTCTCACCTCTATGCCAACTGTTGAATTGTATAATATTGAAATCCAGAGGTTCCAATATAATCTCAGAAAGGAACCACCATGTTGATGTTGCACCACTCTAATCATAATCGTCTGACCTTTGTGCCTAGTCTACCCCCTCCTCCCCTGGTATTCCCACTTAAAATACCTTTAAGGGATGCATCTAATACCACAAATAATATCTTTCATAGGAATCTGTGTGAAGTCACGGCTTGAAAATATGTTGCCATACACGATCTCGAATGTCAGGAAAATAAGTCTGTCGTGATCACTGGAAATGAATCTAGTTGCTCATGGACTCTACACATCTCTTCACTAGATAGCTATGTCATCTATGCTACCCCATACTCTGAATATATCACCAGAAGGTACATGAATTGGTCAATTGTTTCATACATACTCTCTGCCCATTGTACCCTTGGTAAAAATGTGATGCAATATGTCAACATGCTCTACCACTCTTGGTCCAGAAGTGGTCAAATACTACATCATTCATGTGGTATGAGTGCACCTCGACATGCTTTGTTGACAAGTCATACACCCCCCATATCTTCCCCTACATAATCCATGAATCCAATCCTCTCTCAGGCCTGCCTAGATGATGTGATACACTCTCTGCACATAACATTGATCTGCAAGGTGCTAATACAAGAATCCACATGGCTGCCTCTAATAATCCAAACAATCATAAGCTGCATAAACTTGTTCAACTTCTCAAAAGACCACTCCTTCAAAAAACCAATCCTAAGCATCTCAAGAGTAAATTTTGGGAAGGGAAAACTGGCCATCTCATCTGTATTGGCTACCGAGATGTCAAATACTTTAGTCCCAGAGTCCCAACCTAATATCCATGAGGAACCATCATGCTCATACTATGCTCTCCTCTCTTGGATCCCCAAACCGAGATCCCCAAAAGGACTGCACTCACTATCCTGGATCATGTCTCGCCAAAGCATATAAGTGGAGTCAAAGTCTACCAAATCATGGATAAAATCGATCTTGGGTATCATGAGGGAAAATCTACTTTGCCATATAGAAAAAATCTCAAGTACCCCTCTCACAACATCCCCATAATGATGCAGACCAATCAATGACATGAACCTGTCGATCATCCTCATCATATGAAGAAATATATCACTCTAATGAATGTTAGGATCCCACCACCATATTGGAGGTCCACCACTCCCAATACCTACTGAAGTCTCCATGAACTGATCCAACAAAGTCTGGGTCTCACCCTGTGCACTTTGTGCACTGATCACATGGTCCAAATGAAGGGACTCTGTCATTTCCATCATGCTAGATATCTCATCCAACTAATGCAAGTGAGACTCCCATGTCCTATTGTATATAATGAAGGCATCAAATAACAACAATAGATTCCTCTGCCACTTTTTGGAAGATTGGAAAATGACTATTTTGTTGGTCATCCCTAAGGGTATGACCAAGAAATCACGATGAAGTCTGGAAGCAGATCCATGTGTGTGCTACTCTCTAGACCTCATATAATAATATCTTAGATGAAGATCGATCATCAATGGATGTGTTTCTCCATTAGGCTCACCCATCCACTCATCGATCATGGGTAACCTAAACTCAATGTTATGCTTGAGGACTCTGTCAGGAGGTCTCCCTAGAGGAAACACCTCAAAATTCCAGTGCACACTACCGTGTGCTAATGAATACCCCTGCATACTTCTACCTATCATTGAATCATCTTGTATCATTGTATATATTTTAGGTTTTGTTGTATCCATCATTCTACGGGTGTCTCCTGAACATGTACCCTGGAGTTCTCCCATGTCTGTCATATACCTATCCTCAAGCACCTGCAACTTTGAATGCTCCTCGTGCAGGATCATCACAAGAGGATCCTCCCTCAAATCATGGGTTCCACTCAACCCCTCATGTGTCATGGATACCAAACATGATGGAGTCTCTGCTATAAGTGATGAAGAGCGTGCCAAACTCAACTGGTAATAAATCTCCTCAACCTCCCTTTCCTTGGCTTCAACGAACTTGAGAGCAAGGTCCCTACCCATGAACATCTTCAAATAATCTAATTTTATCTGCTCTAGTGCTTCTTTGATTATGCACAATTTAGCACTAGTGACTCCACTTGCAACTCCTTTTTGTCTCTACCCCATCTGGGTTTTCCACATAAGACCTTCAATGAACTTATGATCACCATCTACCCTCGTCAATATTTGTACAATATTCTCTTCTCTGACCAATAAATGGTCCTTCAAGTCATGTGCTAATGAAGGCCTTTCTTCATATTCATCATAGTGGCATGGGCTGTCCCACCATTGATTTTCTATTTTTTTTTTCCACTGTAAGAACACTACCCTCATCAAAACCAATTGGCTCACTAGATGATTCTATGCAATCTCCAAAAGGTGGGATAGCATCATGATCAAGCACCGTTTCATCAAGGAATCTCTTCTCTCCATAAGGCCTATCAAATATGGTCTCTAGGTTAACATTACAGAGACTTGTGTCCCCCATACCATCAACACCATTTATTTTTTCTTCATCCCATATCATATTGTCATCAATTGACTCCTCATACCAAACCACACTATCACTCCGATGGAATAAAACTATATCAATGTTATCTTATTCCTTTTCTGCCGAAATCTCCTATGCGGTCTCAAGTTCTAAGGCCTCATGAGCATCCATGTGCTCATTTGCAGGAGAAGACACATATGAAGAGTCAACATTTTCCTCATTTTTAGAAGTATCAAAATATTTAGAAACTAGTACCTTTTTCCTTGGCACCTTCACCTTCTTGTCCACTGATACTTGGGGTTCATACCACTCATAATGTTTGATGGTGCAACAATCCTTGAATGACATGGTTGCATGAAATGCCTCACTAAGTGCCACATATTCCCTCAAACAATCTGTAAAATCTTCATCTTTCTCTTGTTGTCTTTTTTGATACCCCAAGAACTACTATCTCCATTGTTCCCTGCATTGTTTTCAGTGTTTTCCATATCCAAGCTTGTATATCCTCAATAGGATGGGAGGATCACAAGCTCTGATACCACTGTAAAATCCCCCTCTATTTTTTTTCGGAATTTTATCTCATTTTTGTAGTGAATATGTTTTGTCAACACTTGTTGTTAGGTGTTTATGGATGCTTGCTAATGACAAAGTGTTAATAAAAGTTTGATACTCCTTTAGAATACATTTGATACCCAATAAATATAGGAAAACAAAATAAAATAATGAATACCCAGTTCTGTTATGATCTATGATGAAGTACCAAGACACAAAAACTTCAAAGACAAATACTATATTAATTATTTGTAGTAGCCAATACAAATTTAAATAATCATCAAATAGGATAGTAACAAAAAAAGAACATATTATTTCTTCCTGTAGGAAAATCTCTACAAGTATGGAAATGAATGAGGCTGTAAACAACTACCAAATATGGTTCACACCTCTAACAAATATAACCCACAACATATATTGTCTCTGATGCAAGATAAATTCACCCAACACGTGAAGTATTCGCCCCCACAAAACAACAAGTCGACCCACACTCCCAAACTTGGCCATAAGGGCATAATACGACCTGCAATATGGGGAATAGGCCCAGGTCTGAGATGATCACCCAATAGGGATAAAATACATTGTTCCAATAGAATATATGACCCAAAAGTTATAGAACTCAGTCTGTGTAAGAAGACTCAACCTCCAACAGAAGAAAGTGGCCCAAAATTGACCCCTCTACTCAGAAAATCACCCTTCTCAAATCCCTCTCTATTTTTTTTCATAATTTTTTTTCAGTTTTGTAGTGAAGATGTTTTTCCAGCACTTGTTGTTAGGTGTTTTTTGGATGCTTGCTAATTCCAAAGTATTAATAACAGATTGCAACTCCTTTAGAATACATTTGATACCCAATAAATATAGGACAACTAACTAAAATAATGAATACCCAATTCTATTATGATCTATGAGGAAGCACCAACACATGAAGACTTCAAAGACAAATAATGTATTAATTGTTTGCAACTACAAATACAAATTTAAATAATTAGCGAACATGGTAGTAACAAAATGAATAACCTCTTATTTCTTCCTGTAGGAAAATATCTACAAGTATGGAAATGAATGAGGTTGTAAACAACTGCCAAATATGCTTCACACCTCCAACATATATTGTCTCTGATGCAAGATAAAATTTCCCAACAAGTGAAGGAGTCACCCCCACAAAACAATAGGTCAACCCACACTCCCAAACTCGACCACAAGAGAAGAATACAACCCAACACTATGGGGAATAGGCCCAAGTCTGAGATGACTCCCTTGTGGAGAGAAAATACATTGTTCCAGTAGAGTATATGACCCAACAGTTATAGAAATCATCTTGGGTAAGAAGACTCGACCTCCAATAGAAGAAACTGGCCCAAACACAACCCTTCTACTCAGATTACATCCCTTCTCAACCAACAATTCACCCCCAAGAGTAAATCAACCCCAACCACAAAGAACATTGCCCCAAATCACCAATGATGCAACCTCAAGGTAAAACAAACCTATCCACAATAGAAACTCGAACCACAATGAGAAATACTTAGCCACCAATGAAGAAATCAACCACACGTAAATAACTCAGCCACTGAAAGAGAAATATTAGTGATAATAAAATGAATTCCGACACAAATGAAGCACAATAAGAAGATCTGGATGATATCCTCTCAATGACTAGCTAGGGTGGATAATTTCACCACTGAAACCAATATTTAAACTCTCTAGGGTTTTTCATCCCAAGAGACAAAGCCACAAGAGATATCTCAATTTCATTTTTAGGAAATAACAAATGCATAATGAGAGAGGGCACCCTCATTCCTCTTATATTTCCTTGTTCACCCTTTTTCTGACCCTTTTACCCTTTTACACTTAAGTTACTTTTTAATTTAACTTTAGTAAAATCACTTTATTAATTAATCAACCCATTTTTAATGCTGAAAAATGATTACTTGGCTTGTAAGTAATTCTCGGATGTCGGAAGTGCCTTTCTCATCATCCCAACCATTAGATATTTTCTTCCTGATTCCAACGAGCTATTACATAAAGGTGTTCTCTCCAACAATATGATCTAAATAGCACCTTGAGTGCATTTAATTAATTTATACTCAATAATACCCTTAATTTACATGAATCATCATAATGCCACATAACCATGAATGAATTGTTCATAAGTGATCCTAATGATGAAATAATATGAATGGACTAGGCGATGCCTCATATAACTCCTCCAATTCTCCCAATCCCCATGTTAACCTCCATTTCCCCCTCTAGCTAGGATGACATAAACCCATAAGGTAACCTCCAACTATAAAGTAGGTGAATCCAAAAATGAGGACATTACACCAGTATGGTCACCAAAATTGTTGATCGTTGTTTCTATCAAGGGAAAATTCCCAACATTTGATACAAAATCTTGTGGGGAGCAAGAATACTATCCTCATTTTTTAGAGTTGGTTCTCCTCTCTTGATATATTGGAAGATTTTGTGTATGGCTCTAGGTGAATATAGTGGGTGAGTGCTAAAGATAAAACCCCAAAATATCTTCCAACAAAGCTCCCATTTAACAGATTTATTCATTAAGAACATCATCTTATTCATGGAGATAAATGTAAATAAATATAACTGAAAGAGATTTGTACAGAAGTTGCTTTTAACATATATTTTTCCTTCCTTTTGAAATGATCTGAACCCAGAATCAACAATGACTTTGCAATATGAAAGAAAATTAAAATGGACAGGTCATCAAAGAACTTTACATGATCACTTCATTATAACTCAAAAATGATTTTGATGGACAATACATTTCAAATCTCGTGCTTTAGACTCAAAGTTTGAAAAATCAATAATGTAATGCCCCAAAATAGTTCTTTGTGGGAGAAATCAATAATAATATATCGAATTAAATAATCTCAAATTTTTTTAAAACAAGAGGGTTGAAACAACCTCAACAAGATTTCAATGACAATTACATAATCCTAAAATAATCCGCATCTACTTTTTCAAGCAGGGATTTTGCTCCTCTGGACCTAAAATATCATGGGCAGTGTATGGAAGAATATTGAGAGAGTTGGGAAAATATGACTATGAAGGATAAAGTCAAGAAGAATGATTCACAAATATTTGGAAAGGCCAAAACTTGCTTCCATCAAAAATACCCCTATAGCAAACTCTCTAACAACCTACTTCTAAACCTTTGAATTTGCTTCCTTTTCTCTAGTGTAATCTCTTCTTCATCTTCTGGGAACCATTTTTCAGTTAGGTTTTTATGTGTCCCTTTGGTGAAATGAATTAATAAATTTGTTAAATATGATCTTTGATATTATTTCCATCATCTCAGACCCACCTTAGAAGTTTAGAAATTTCTTTAAATAAATGATTTTCCAAAAATAACTTGTTTCCAAACCCAAAAATAGTCCCAACTATAATTTATTTTTAGGGCCTGATAATTGATATTTCAGCCATTTAAACCTCTTCCAATATTTTCTTCATATCTTTACCTTTCCGACGAGCTCTCATTTTCTCAAATTAGACATTGGGATAAAAAGTTATGAGCTCCAGAAGATGGAGACTGAGCCATCGTTGATCTGTCCTCGCAAAATCTAGGCCTTTGATTTGAAAAATTGACTTTCTTTATGCCACATGCATTGTGAGAGGGTTTTCATGACATATTTATAAAGAAATTTTGCCTCCACATTATTTGTGAATGAAGTAGAGAGGTCCATACAATTCCACGTAGCTTGTGCACAAAGTATCTTGACCACCACATTATGACCCAGTCATCATGCCAAGTCATTGTCCAGACATCTTTGTCCATCCATGTGTCACCCGAGGGTAAGTACACTTCATTGAAATGTGTCCACATATAATAGGTCTTCAGTGTCATGTTTCATTGGGAGGTGTGTCCGAAAATAAAGAGAAGTAAACTTAGAAAAGAAAATAGTATTTAAATGAAATAATATTAAAAAAATTAAAAGAAAGGTTGGCGGGGGATGCAGGTTGCGGGGGTATGGAGATATTTGAAATTAGAAGTATGGACTCTCAAATTCTTGTATTCAATAAATAGAATAAGTGTAAAAATAAGATAAGTCATGCAGGTGATAAGTCATACAGGTTGCAGGTGGAGAGGTCAAGGGATGGATGAAGGAGGGTCTCATGCATCCACATTCAAAGATCAAGAAATCAACTAAGTGTAAAATTTAACGAGGGCTCAATTTGAATGATGTGTAAATGGAGATGCAAATTGAGTATTGCAGTATTGCAGGTTGTGAGACACAATCATGAGGGAAAAAGGTAAACGAAGAGGAAGGTTGTCTTGCATACGCAATGGAAGACTTAGTGTAAAAATAAGTAAAACATAGTAAGTCATGAAAAATGACTAAGTGTTGGGGAGGTAAGTCATAGAGTTACATGAAAGTATGGAAATGGAAATGAAATATGAAATATGGAAAAAGGAAAATGGAAATATGGAAAAAAAAGAAATAGAAAAGGAAAAAGGAATAGAAAAATGAATATGGAAAATGGAAAATGAAAATTGAAATATGAATATGAAAATGGAAATGGAAATGTTTAAATGTGAAAATAGTAAAATATGGAAAGTGAAGAAAATGAATAAGTAAAAGAGCATGGGGAGTAAGGTATGTGATGTGAGGGCAAGGTAATAATACTTAGTCAAAATTTTGAAAATGGAAGGGAAAATTTGGTGAATAGAGGAGGAAAAATTGGTGATATCTTGGGAATATGACCTCTGCTTTCAATTTCGTAAAGTGTTTGATGAAGTTGACACATAGGGATATTCAGCGAGAATATTGACATAATTATTTTCCTTATTTTTAATATAATTTCCTTTCCTTCTCTTTTATTTCAAAGAGAAACTATCCTCGTTATACATTCATGATGAAGAATTGGAAAATTGAAGTTGATTGGAAACTTGTTGGGTCTTCACGATCAATAGTTGAAGATTATTTAAAACTTTCCAAGTTTGAAAAAAAATTGGTCTCCATTTGATGGGTGAAAACACATCAATAAGTAGGTTGGTGCCTACAAATAATTTTAAAGAGAAGTTTCATGGTTTTCTCCTAAAAGGTTTCCACGTAACTCTTATGTTCCATGTTTTGTAGTTAATATGTGATTGTTTTCTTATGATTGTTGAATGTTTGAAACAATAAAAAAATTGTCTTATATTGATTCACCCTCCCTCTCAGTATAAGTGTGTGCTCAACAATTGGGATCAGAGCAAGTTCCTTTGGAAAAAATATAACCATTGGAAGGTATATCTCAGGAGAAAACATGGTTGGTCAAGAAGCATTTTCCACAAACATGGCTTCGTTGTTTGACATAACAAACTATGCCTTATGTAGCATAAGTATGTGAACCTATTTAATGGCTATTGGTTTTGATATTTGGAAATCAGTTGTGTCTGGTTATACAACCCCAAAAACTCCACCAATAGATGTGGATGGGGAGAAGACTAATGAAAATAATGTAAAAACTATGAATGCCATCTTGTATGGTCTATTAGAATCTGAGTTTGTCAACGTGATGCATTGTAAATCGGAAAAATGAAATTTGGGACAATATTCAAAATATTTATGAAGGTGATGAAAATGTTAAGATAACAAATCTCCAAACTCATAGAAGATAGTTCAAGAGTCTGAAAATGAAAGACGAAGAAAATGTTGCAACCTATCTCCTCCGTGTGGATGAAATTGTCAACACCATTAAAGGACTTGGTGAAAAGTTTAAATAAATGATGATTGTACAAAAGGTGTTGTTAAGGTCACTCCCCTTAATATTTGATGCAAATTTTTTTTCCATTGAATAAATGAAATATCTTGATTCATTAACAATGGATGAATCGCATGGGATCCTTATGGCATATGAAATGAGGACAGAGAAAGAAAATCCATCAAATAGAGAATCATCCTTCAAAGATTCAAAGAAGACAAAGAACAAAGACCATGAATCAAGTGATAGCTCCAACAATGAATTGGATGCAATGGAATCCCATTTTGTGAGGAAACTCAATAAAGGATCCAAAGAATATAAAGGTAAGTTTCCCTTTAAATGCTTTAACTATAGAAAAGTAGGACATTTTGTGGCTAAGTGTTCATATCCAAAGGATGAAAGTAGTGATGATAAAGAATACCATAATGTAAAAAAAGGGAGAAACCATCATCAACACAAAAAGAACCATAGACAGGAAAAGCATGAAAATAAGAACTCTTATAAGAAGAAGAAGAATCTCTACTCAGAAGGGGTGGACTTGTCTGAAGAAAGCAGTTTCTATAGTGATAAATAAGAAAATCTCTTTATGGTAATCAAAACAAATATTGATGAAGACAAAGGGATAGAAATGATGAACTCGGAAGAAGAGGAAAATGATGAAATAGTTGGGGAAGAGGATCTTGAAGAAGAACTCATGTGTTCTTTAAGGGAAATAAAGAAGCTTAGGAAAAATATTTTGAAACAAAAGGAGAAGTTGCAAAAATATGAAGAAGAGGATCGTGATTCAAAATACAAAATGCCACAAAGCCTTGAAAAAATAGAAAATACCATCATGAACCTAAAGGTTCAGTTAGAAGAAGCAACAGGGATGGAAGAAGTGGTGAGAATCCAATTGAAGAAAAATGAAGAAAGGAATTAGAGAAAACAACTATTAAGTCGAATAGAAGCTTGAAGTTTGAAAATAGTACAAAAATATTAGATGATATCATCAATTGTCAAAGTTCTCCATTCATTAATACTGGTCTTGGATATGATGTTGTTGTTTCATCCCTACCTACACCTAACCTT
>ML792481.1:175912-194272 GCA_009831015.1 Picea engelmannii | reverse complement strand
AAGGTTTCAAATGGAATATTCTAAATCTGTGGGTACACCTATGGTAACTGGATGTAAATTAAGCAAGGATGATGATTCACCTGATGTTGATCAAAGCTCATATCGATCAATGATAGGCAACCTACTATACATCACAACATCTCACCCAGACATAATGCATGTTGTAGGAATGGTAGGAAGATATCAGGCTGCACCTAAACAGAGTCATTTTCAAGCTATCAAAAGGATATTCAGATATTTGAAAGAAACAATGATTTATGGTCTATGGTATCCCAGAAATCAAAATCTTCAGCTGACCGCTTATTCAGATGTAGATTGGGCAAACTGTATTGATGAGAGAAAAAACACCAATGGAGGAGAATTCTTCCTGGGTGACTCCTTAGTAGCATGGATTAGTAAAAAGCAAGGTTCCATTTCTTTATCAACCACAGAGGCAGAGTAAATTGCTACTGCTACCCGTTGTACTCAAGTCTTATGGATGATTCAGACACTTGCAGACTTGGAGGTAAAATACACTGCACTGATCCCAATTCATTTTGATAACACTAGTGCCATCAGTGTGTCTAAAAATATTGTCTTCCACTCCAAGACCAAGCATATTCCCATAAAATATCATTTTCTGAGAGAGCAGGTCACCAATCAGATTGTTCAGGTCCATTACATTCCCACTACAGAACAAATTGCAGACATATTTACTAAACCCCTAGCCAAGACACCTTTTGAATATCTCAGACAGAAGTTGGGTGTCATCCCGTCTCACATCTACGAGAGTCCATCCTATTAGGGGGAGTCTTGTATTGGTTTCATATCTGATACCTCCTAAAATTAATGCAACAGATCAGGGGGAGTGTGTTTTCTTTGACATTGATGTCAAAGGGGGAGAAAAGAACAAGGGTGCCTTTGTTGCCATCAATGCCAAAGGGGGAGATTGTTGGCATGTTTTACAGACAGTGTATGCTTGTCATTGATGGAAAGAAAAATGATGGAAAATATCATCATGATCAGCAGCGCAGTGATAATGGAAGAGGAGGATTGACAGTGAAAGTAGCCGATGCGAGATGCAAGATCACAAAGATATCTGGACCGTTGATTCATCGAGATCGTGGATCGTCGATTAGGGTCGATGAATATCATGAGTTTGAAACACCTTTTAGCACAGACAGTGGTCACCGCCTGTGGTCACGTGGAGGAAGGACCTAGTGCAGATAAACTCTGCCTTGGAATTTTGGGGATCGCATATGGTACGAATGCCGAAATAAAGAAAAGGTGAATTGTCAATGTAACCGATGGTCAACGCCTGTGGTCATGTAGAGGAGGGAGCTAGAGCAGCCAAGCTCCTTTTCGGATCTTGCAACATGAAGAGTCAAGATGCCTCATCACAAAATCTCTGAATTGTGAAACGCATGAATCATGACAATATCCTTCATAGATAATCCAACGGTGCAGATGAAACTGAAGGAGATCGGAGGGCTACTGTTGCACGTCACAATGTAATTGCCAGAAACCACTGATGGTTTCTGCTAGAGGACTCGAAGACACTTTGGGGTGATTGACAGAGGAGATGAAGAGTCTCTTGGAATATTCAAGAGGGATGAAGATTCTCGTGGAGGCGATTGACAGCTAGATGAGCATTGAAGACTGTAACTGGAACAGAGAAGGTGAGCTCGACTATCACAGAGAAGACGAAGAGTCTCAACTGCTAGAGAGGCTGAGGAATCTCAGCATAACATACAGTGATGTTGAACGAGTGGAAAAATGGCCAGAGAAGCTAAAGAGTCACGATGATGATCAGATAGAGCACTCAAGTTGTGGAGGATATCGACACGGTGTGAGTATGCATAGGTATTGCGCGCATTTCATGCACAAGGTGCATAAAAGCTATAAATACATAGTACAGAGAAGAGATGTTGTTGTTGTTGTTGCTGAAGTTGTTGTGGATGTTGTTGTTGAAGGTGATTCATGCATGAAGAAGGATCAGAGTGCAGCAGATGAAAAGCACAGAAGAAGAACTGTGCATCGAATGGGCATGGCGCACAAAGCATAAAAAGCAGAATAATAGAATGGGCGGCGGATGCATGCTGGAAGACAATGAGGAAGTCTGAGTAGAAAAATCTTGCAGAACAGTGATGAGACTGGTAAGCTGTTATTGAACACTATATCATTGTAATAGGTTTCAGTATTTCATATTCATAATCCAGGGTGGTTGGGAGGTGCTAGGGAGGACTGGTTTCCTCAGAGGTTCAAGTGGGTTCTTGAACACAGGGAGTTGGTGCTTCCTTCTAGTTGGTGCTAGAGAAACCAGCGAGTTAGTGCTTCCTTCTAGTGGGTGCTAGAGAAAAACAGAGAGTTGGTGCTCTCAACAAGTTGCATATTGAAAAACAGAGGTTGTAGCCTCACAATGAGTTGGTGATCATATGTATGATAATGTAAATAATGTAAATAATACTTATCATATAAAGAAGAAGAGGTTTTTACCCTGTATGGGTTTCCTTGGGAAATATCTGTCTCTATGTTTCTCATATATGTGACTGATGTTGAATGTGCCATTTTTTATTTCCTTGCATTATTGTGATCATCATTGAGTGCCTTGTAAAGAGTTTAAAAGAAGCATAATTGTTTAAGCACGGTAACAACTGATTCACCCCCCCTCTCAGTTGTCCAACACTACCATGGGGGATATCTCTGGTTGAATCGGTGTATAACGATTGATCCGACATTGATCAATTAGATCATTGGGCTGAGAATGCAAGGCCCTGGCCCGCAAGACTATTACCCTAGAAAGACCGCGGATCACGCTCTTTCATAGAAGATTAAAGAGGCCTATGGAAATTTTGAAAAAGTTGTGCGAGGTTACAAGGTAACCTCTATTGACAGTGGCGCAATGTGCCTCACATGTCAGATGATCGCAAGAAATTTAGTCAGCAAGAAAAGAACGACACAAGTATCTGGGTTTGTAGTTGATCTCGTAGGAAAATGTGTAGAAGGAGTCCAAATGAACTGGTCAAAGTACTTAGCCTATCAACTTGAATTGGATTGTATAGAAGTGAAAGACCAAGGATATGAGTTCCACTTTAGCTGTCTTCTCATCCTGATCGCCTTCATAGCATGGGAGATGTCAGAGGATGCCATTTTTCCTAAAACCCTACCATTTGAACTGCGAAGTTCAGTACATTATGGTACATGACAGATATGAGCAGGCAATGGTAGCCGAATTCCCTCTTTCACAGATACTACATCCAGTTGAAGACCGTGATACAAGCCACACCTCGCATTACTCCGAACACACTCCATAGATTTAGACCCTTAATGAAGTTCAACATAGACCGCCATTTCATATACCTAACTCCACATGCTGATGAGCACCAGGAATAGTTGCAGTCCTATTATAAACTGACAGAAGAAGACCTTGAAGAGATCACCAAGGAATGGTTGGCGGACCTCCTTGTTGCAACAAATCCAATGGATATTTCAGATATCAACAACCTAGAAGCTGCGCAGGACACACCTGGGCCCAGTAAAACAAAGAAGACAAAGAAAACAAAGGAGACAAAGAAAACTGAAGAAATTCAAGATGTGGATAGCCTCTCTGTAAGGACATCTTCCATCACACTAGATGAAGAAGGTAATGATGAAGACCTAGAATAAGTTGAACAACAACCAGAAAATGAAGTCAAAGTTCTAAAGAAAAGAAAAAGGTCACCTTCGAAGTCTTCCATTAAGAAGAAAGACAAAGAGACCGTGACCAAGATGAATACCACGCTCAATCCAAATGACTTCATCTTTCTCCTCGTGACTTTGAATGAAGCTATATAAGAGATCACAGAAAAGCAGGAGGCCAAGCAACCGAAGATGTATGACATAATCGAAGTTGAGCTCCAAGGAGTACAACAATCCCTCCAGTCTAACCGTGTAGTCTCAATTGCGCCTATGCCGAAAGGAATACCCGAAGTAGGAGACGATTTAGTTCAACTTCGTAGGATTTCTGACCTATTCAAAGTACGCCTTCGAAAAGTAGAAGAAGTAACAATGCAAGCCACCCAGGCCCTAAAGCATGCACACGAGGAAATCATAGAGTAGCACCAAGCTGCACAACAAGAGAAGGAGGATATCCAAGAGAAGTTTAATAAAGAACGTGCAAAGATCCAAAAGGAGAAGGAGCAACTTCTCGTGAAGCAAATCAAGATCGAAGAAGCAGTCAACAGAGCATTTTGATCTGTGACTGGCTTAGAAAATAAGGCAGAAGAACCCATAGAATGCCATGTAATGAAGCTTGCTAAATTCATTCAAGAACTGCAACAAAGAGTAGTAGAACTAGAGCTCCAAGCTATACTGAGTACTCCACAAGAAGAACGTGACCAACGAGAAGTGAATTCCCGAAGTACAGTAGAAAGGATTAAGGAAATCACTGAAGAATGTAAGAAATTAAGTAGTATAAGTGCGTAGATACATGAGAACCTATCCGAGAATCCTAAATTGTATAAATTGGAGTCACAACTCCAGGAGACGAAGTACCAAGCCGAGAAGTTACAGGTACAACTGAAGGCCCTACTAACCATAGAGAAAATGAAGAGGTCCCACGAACAACACGTCATGCAACAATCGATTCATCTGATCCAGAGCAAGGTCATGGAAGTGATGCAACAACTTCAACCTTTGCAGGATAGGGCATATCAACTATTCTTAGAGATTGAGAGCCAAGGGACAGACCTGGAACATGTCGTGAACACAACATAGCAACGATTAGAAGGACCAGTTATTAACACACTCATTCAGGAGTTTGCCGAGAAAGAAGCAGTAGTAAAGAAATAGGTCGAAGAAGCTCGAGCGAAGCTCGAGGCCTTCGAGGCAGAGTTACCCAGAGAAGAGTGACTCGGGACGAGTCACAGGTGAGAGTTGGGGGCCCGTTGGCCCTCGACCAAGTTTTGAGGAATACTTGGTCATAGTTGACCATTTGGTACTTCGACTGCCTGTCGAAGATGGAGTGCATGGTGAAGCAGAGATCATGGGATCTCGCCACCTTTTGTGGAACCTTTTTGGGTTTTTTGGGAATATTGTAACGGGAAAGGGGTGTTGGCCCTTGTTTAGGCCTTTTTCTATGTATAAATAGAGGTCTAGGCCATGTAAGAAAGGGGGCCCTGTCTAGTTGATGGCTTAGTGCATAAGTTGGATCTATGTGATCATAAGTATATGTGACTATAAGAGCACTGTGCATGCTGTAATAAGTGCTGAGTGCACAGAGTGTGAGAAGGCTTAGTGCTTGGATCTACTTGGGGAAAGAGGATCTAGAGAGATGCGTATATCTCTTGTCCTATGCAGGGTAAGGGTCATTGAAGCTCCGTGTTGTAACTGTTTGATCGAGATAATATAAAGAATACTTTGTGGATGTAGCCCCAGGGTGGGGGTGAACCACGATAACTCTGTGTACTGTGGTGATGTGTTTGTCTCTCTCTTGCTAAGTGCTCTGATATGTTTAGATAGATTTATTGATTCTTTGTGCTTATGAGATATGAATGCATGCTATATATGATACATAAGATGCTAAGTGCTTAATATATTGAGTATAATTTGTTTATCATTGCTAAGTGCTAGATCTGAGTAATTACTGCGGTGCTTTGTGATTTATGCAAAGTGTATTAATGAATGTATGTTAGGAAATAACTGATGCTAAGTGCGCTGTAAGCAAGATAATCACAGATCTGTGTCCCAGCTAAGGTTGCAAACACCTGAGTCTTGAAACCACCCCCGCCTCTACCTTGGGTGAGACTTCATATGCTTCACAGGTGTTGCCGAAAGGGATGGTAGTTAGGGATTTGTTGGTGCACTCTTGAGTGTTGAACCCTGGGTCTGCCCCTATGCCAACAGATAAGTATTAAATGAATTTATGGATTGGATTGCAGGGGTCTAATGTGATTGTTGAGCCAAAATTTATTTCATATTTAAGAGATGTCATGTATGGTTTGTTTAAGAAACTAGATGCTAATAAACACTCCATACAGGATGAGCTTCTTCAGTAGAGGAGACCATGGTCGAAATAACAGGGGCAGAGGGAATTGGAATAGAGGGCCTAGAAGGCCAATATTATTGATACATTTTGATGCAGATACACAAGAGTTAAACCATCTCTTCCAAGATGTATTTTTCAATTGGATTGGACAAGGGGTAGTCCAACCTAGTCCAAAAAGGCCTCCCTTCCAACCCTAACATGTCCTCGGTATCCATGTTCCCCTTCATGTTTCAGTACAACATGAATTCCTTGAGAATGATGGATGGCAAGAGATTTCTCACCCAGTTGTCTCCCAACATCGTGGTTGGCCCAATTTGTCTCTACCTGCTCCTCCTCCACTGGTTAACCCAAATGTCCAAATTTCCCTTGCACACCCACCTGTACAGTATTCCCATGCAAGTAAGAGACTCAAAATCGAATCCCATCACACACATGATAAAGGGAAAGTTGTTGCTTCCCCATCCTCTCCCTCAAGTGATTCAACCAAATTCATTTCATCCTCCATGCACTTGAGAGATTATTGTTCTCATGTCATCAGTGAGATCAACCCTAAAGGCTCCACACATCATAAGGCTAATTCAAAAAAGTCAAAGGGAGACAGTAGAAACAAATGGAAAATTGCCTCCCAAAGTGGAAAATATGGTTTTTGATTATATTTTTATTATTGATTGTTGAGAACAGTTGACTACTGAAGTTTTTGGAAAACATACTATTTTTGGATATTATATGTTTGTATATGGTTTAAAATATCATTGATATTTAATTTTCAAATTATGAGATGTTGATGGGAGCCACAAAGAGGGATGTGTTTAATTGATTGACTAGTTATGTTTATTTTTGTTAAGAGAGTAAAGGGAGTCACAAGGGGTCCCACCTACTAGTTATTATTTATTAAATACCCTTATTATTATTATTATTATATTAATTCTTCCCCTAAACCAAAATCTAGTTGAGTTTTAGTTAACTTAAATAAACGAGGTAGGTGAACTACTTCAACTAATTTTAATTGCTTAAAGGAAAAAAGAGAAGGAAGAACAAGAGGAGAATAGAATGAGAAATCATACTAAGGTTTTCTCTGGAATTTTATTGAGATAGTTCAATTTTCATTCATTCTTTAATTCATCAAAAGCCTAATTTTCTTTTATGACAACAGGGTCCTATTGCATACAACAAGATTCAAGGCTGAATTACATCATTTAGACACTTGTTTTTTAGAGGTGTTGATCTATCTTTGATAGTCTATGTAGACTTGTCTATTTATGAATTAAATTTCATGAATGATAAAGGATATTGTGCAGAGTCGAGTGGGCCGCAATATGTGGCAAGCTGATCCATCTTTTAAAGTTTAGTTTTTTACTTTCTGTCAGAAGTCCTTTTGTGTGGTTTTCATTGGGGACATCTAAGTTTGACTTTGGTCCAAACTCCCTCAAGGATTTTTGTAAAGAGAAATATTTTTTTGATTTCTTGGAATGAAATAAGCGATTCTTATTATGTCTCATATGTGTTAATATGTGACTTGGTATTTTTTATTTTGTCTCCACAGTTACGTTTGCATCTGTTATATTTAGAAAATTATATAAAAATGTTGAATTTTACAACAATCTTTTATTTATAAAAAAATCAATGTAAGCCCTTGTAACTAATACTTGTGGATTAGGAAACAAATTTTGAGGCTATAAACATAGGGTGATATTCCCGTCTATCTTTCCTTAGCCAAGCAAGATATGAAAAATGCTTGAGTAAGATTATTTCGTATCTTTTCCTCAACATTTATTTGGCGACCATACTGGGGAGATCTTCCATATCTCTCTGGTTGTTTTTTATGCTTGCTTATCATTGAATATATTTACATTTCTGATATTGATTCTTTGACTGTTTCATTTCTTAATGACTATACATGTTGCAAGGCAGCCCAATATAGAGCCTGGTCTTCAATATCATACCATCATTGCTTTAAATTTGTTTAATACCATCTTAGATACCACTAATACCCGGGTTGAGAATAATCTCTCATGGGAAACCATTGAACAATATATAAGTGCCCAAGAACATTGGGAAGCTAGGCAAAGACAACTTAGGAATCAACCACATCTTTCTTTTTCCTACAGTTTTGATCTTCTTTTCATGTCCTTAGACCCTCGTATTTCTAGGAGAAGAATAGGTTTATCACCGAAAATTAATCCTATTTTTGAAATAGGAATAAGGAACGTTGTGTTGTCAACTCAAAAACGTGCTCTAAGGAGAACTTTGTCTGATTCATCTAGTTCATCTTTCTCTCCCTTACTTATCATCCACAAGATGGAATCTAGTGGTGGATCTGGTAGCACTGGAGGTGCTTCTTCATCTCAATCTTCATCTTCTTCATTGATTGGTAGCTTATATAGTCACCAAGTCCCTATCCAATATACTACAAACCCCGCCAAAGTCATTAAAAAGTATGGGCTTTTTCAGTTTGAATAATATTCTACAACTACCTCGTGGCATGTTTCCTCTCCTCTTAACCTAGCACCTGCTACTCGTCCACTTCCTAAATTCAAACATCATATCCCTAGGTTTCCAAGGAATAAAATTGTCACTACAAATGAACACTTGGTGGAATTTTCTAATGCCTGTCACAACATAGGATCCAATGACAACGATACTTGTATGCGCTTATTTGTGAATTTGCTTGAAGAGAAGGCTGCGGCCGATTTCTTTGATCTCCCTCCTAATATTTTATCTACTTGGGAGGAGTTAGTCTATTGGTTCAAATATACCTATGGGAAATCCAAAATCCCATCCAAGAAGTTACGAGAGTATAATAACATCGCTGATAAGGATGGTGAGACTATCAAATCCTTCAACTTGTATTTCACCAAATTATACAACCAAATGCCTGAACTCATTCGCCCTCAGAAAAAATCCACTTTAATGCATTATTATAATGCATTACCTTCCCCCTATCATCATAGGCTTGAGGAAAAGGCCTTGATAACCTTGGTTCAACTTTGCACACTTGTTTAGAGTATGAAGAAAAACTTGAAAGAACAAGTCTTCCTAAGGGAGACTTAGTTAAGAAGACAGACGTGTCCGCCCTCTTACAACTTGTACAAGACATGAATAACCAAATGATAGTGTATGAGCGGAAAGTAATTGCCCCCTCTATTACCCCTGGAGCTTCATCTTCTTCTGCACTGCCCTTTAGAAATCCAAATGAAAATAATTTTCAGCCTAAAGCTATCATGCCTTGTAGTTGGTGTAAATTTTGTGAGGAACACCATGAGGAAAGTACATGTGAGGTAAAGAAGAGTTCCAAAGATAAAATATTTGGTAAGAGACTTGAAACTACTATCGTTTTCCTAGAATTTGTAGAGCCAGAGGATGTCATGATCATAAATACTAGGAATAAATCTTATGATCCCAAAAGAAAATATTATCTTCCGTGCACTTCTTATATCCCAAGCTCATCTTCACCAGGTGATACTGTTCAGGTTTCTAAGGCTCTTGATAGTCAAGGAACTACCTCCCCTCTTCCCTCTTCTAAATAAAACATTCTAAATCAGTTGTCCAACATCAAAGCATATGCAACCCTCCTGGACATGGTTGTCATCCCTGAACAACAAAAGCATCGAAAAAATTTCATGGAAGGAAAATATTATGTTGTGGCCAAACTCTTTGAAGGGGTATATGAAGAGGATTCATCTATAAATAAAGTAGGTGTACATAACTTTAGACACCCTGTAAAAAAACCATGTTTTATATTTCTGTAAAGATTATGGATAAGATTTCCCATTGTTGCCTCATTGACGGTGGTTCGGACCCAAGTGTAATGTCAAAGATTATTATGGAAGATCTAGGCTTGTATTGTACAAATGAAAATGCTAGAATCATGCTCTCTTATAATAGTATACAACAAACGACCATAGGTGAAATAAAGGATGTGACCTTGGTTTTGTGTGCGCACCCTGAAATAAGTACAACCCTTAATATTTAGGTAATTGATATGCCAGTGAGTAACTACTCGATCATCTTAGGAAGAGATTGGAAAGATTTGACAGGTGGATACCTCTCACTCGATGGGACACACTTATTTGTTCCTTGGAATGGTAAAAACATCATAGTCCTAAGAGAGGGGATAATTTGACCTTACATAGAAGGTGTCCCACAACCTAATGTGAATTATATCGAGGAGGACCTATGAGTGCATTCCATCTTTGTCGATGAGGACAACACTACCTTGGAACAAATTGAATTAGACGACGGGATGTGGCATATGCACCTTGATGGTTCATACTCCAATGAAGGAAACAAAGCTGATATTATATTGTACTCTCTTGTGGGTAAAATTAATAACTTTTCCTATAGATTAGAGTTTGCTTGCACAAACAATATCACTAAATTTGAAGCATTATTGTTAGGTATCGAAAATGCCTATAATTTGGGTTGTGGTCACCTTATAGTTTTTGGGGATTCAGAACTTGTTGTAAATCTTGTACATAAGATACACTCTCCTAGCAACAAGTTAATGAAACTCTACACCCAAACTATTTGGGTACTTATCTCTAACTTACTATCTTTCAACATCACTCATGTTAAAAGGGAATTGAACTCAATGGCTGACTGGTTAGCTATTTTTGCATCCTCTTCTACTCGAAAAATTATTCCACAAAGACCTGATTGTACCTTTCAATATCTATATCTTCCACACATCCTTGACAATATAGAGTCATGGCAGGCCTTCCCTAGTGATGAGATCATCTGTGCTTTCATTCAAAATGAACCTTATAAGCCTAAGGAAATTATATCAATGGAATATAGCAAGATTCCTAAAGGCTTGACTCCTCTAGAAAGTTCATTTTCATCGAGTGATGTAGGCAACAAAGATAAACATAAAGAAGAGGAGTTGAAAAGGAAAGTGCGTGAAATCATTTCCTTAAACATTGGAACACCTGAGTCTCCAAAGAATGTTAAAATAGGTTCCCAATGTTCTGATGAATAAAAATTGAAGTTTGCTAAGATTCTTGGTGAATTTCAAGATGTTTTTTCTTAGTCTTATGAGGATATTCGTGGTTTTGATCTCTCTCTTATAAAGCATGTCATTTCCATAAAGGAGGGCATAAAACCAGTTAGGAAAAAACAAAGACCCATTAACCTTTCACTGGAAGAAACTATTCGAAAGGAGTTGGAAAAACTCTTGAAGGCTGGGATCATTTTTTCGGTCAAGTATTGTAAATGGGTTTCCAATTTGGTTCCCGTTTGGAAAACAACTGGTCAAATCATATTATGTGTATATTTTAGCGCATTGAATAGGGCTAGTATAAAAGATCACTTTCCTCTCCCTAATATGGAAATGATTTTGCAACAAGTTGCAAGGTCACAGATGATGTCCTTACTTGACGAATTTTCTAGTTACAATCAAATCAAGGTAAACAGGGTAGATAAGTATAAAACCACTTTTATTACTCATTGGGGCACTTTTGCTTATGGACGTATGCATTTTGTCTTATCTAATGTAGGTGCCACTTTTTAGAGAGCTATCCAAATATATTTTGACGATTTGATCGGCAAGATTATTCAGATTTATCATGATGAATTAACTATATACTCTAAAAAATGATCAGATCATTTTGGTCATATTAAAAGATTTCTCATGCGATGCGGGAAATTTGGAATTTCTCTAAATCCTTCTAATTCCATTTTCGGTGTTACCAAGGGAAATCTCCTTGGTCACATTGTCTCTGATTCAGAAATAAGCATTGATCCTGAAAGGATTGTTGCTATCCTAAATATGCCTTCTCCCACTTCCAAGAAGGAGGCTCAAGATTTTATGGGTGTTCTTAACTTTGTCCGTAGGTTTGTTCCTGATTTTGTTGTAATGGTCAAGACAATTCATAATATTATTAAGAAAGATTATTCCTTTTCTTGGACAGATGACGTCGAAAATGATTTTTTAGGGATCAAGAAAGAAATCAGTTCCGTACCCTTTTTGACGAAGACAGATTTTGAGAAAGAATTTATGATATATACTAATGCCATAGAGGAAGCAGTTTCTGCTATCCTCATGCAAGGTGATGACCAAGGTAACAAAAACCAGTGGCTTACATGAGTCAAAGATTGTCTGATGATGAGTTTAAATATTCTTTTATTGAAAAACATGCTTTCTCTCTTGCTAAAGCTGTTGAAAAATTTCCCCACTTCATCTTAGGTAAGCACACATTGGTAAAAGTACCTTTACCCGCTATCAAGTTTTTTCTCTCTCAGAATTATCTTTTAGGGAAGCTTTCACATTGGCTTGCCAAGATCCAGTAGCATGATTTAACTATAATGAATTCTAACACCATTAAGGGACATGACTTATTCCTTCACTTAACTCAGCATGCTGAAACTAGTGAAGAAATTGATGAACAAGATAGATCTCTATCAGCATTGTTCTACATTGATAATCAAATCCTTCCTGTGTATGAACATCCTTGGTATAAAAATTTGTTTTACTATTTGAAAAATAAAATATGTCTAGATAACTTAGACACTCATCAAAGAAGAAGGATCTGTCTTGAATCTTCTAGATACGTCATTATAGGAGACTTCTTGTTTAGAAGATCTATTGATGGTATGTTGCTTCGCTACGTAAAGAATGAGGAAGCACAAAAACTATTTCTAGAAACTCATGGTTCTTCAAATTATGTTATTCATGTAGGAGTTCATTTTTCTGCTAAAACCACTACTTTTAATATTATCAGAAAAGGATACTATTGGCCTTCAATCTTTTTTGATTCTTATGTTTTTTAGAGATCTTGTGACAAGTGCCATAAATTTGCTGGGAAAGAACGCCTTTCAACCATGCCCTTACAACCTGTCATCCCAAACTTTCCTTTTTCAAAATGGGGTTTGGACTTTATTGGTCCCATTAGTCCTCTGTATTCAACAGGACAAGTCTTTATCTTGACATCCATAGAATATTTTACAAAATGGGATGAAGTTATCCCACTTAAACATTCACAGGATGAGCAGGTAATTTCTTTCCTTGAAAATAATATTTTTTCTAGATTTGTTCTTCCTTTGGAAATTATTACAGACAATGGTCCCGCTTTTATTTCTGCTAAGCTGACCCAATTTTTAGCTAAGTTGGGGGTTAAACATTTTACCTCATCATCTTATTACCCCCAAGGAAATGGGTAGGCCGAGTCTACAAATAAGATTCTGGTAAGAATTATCAAAAGGCTCATCGAAGACAAGCCTCGTCAATGCAACACTCTCCTCACTTACGCCCTTTGGGCAGATCAAACTACCACCAAGGTGAGCACTAGTTGCAATCATTTCCAACTTTTTATGGTCAAGAAGCCATTCTACCTATTGATTTGGAACTTTCCTCCTTAAGGTTAATGCTACAGGTCGAAGAATTAAATTCTTTTGATGTTTCTCAGAGAATGAATACACTTTTGGTGTTAGAGGAGAAAAGGATGTTTGCCTTGGGTAATATAAAAAGAAGACATCAGACTGTTAAAAAGTATTTCAACAAGAGTGTCAAAGATTTCAAATTAAAAGTCAATGATAATGTATTGTTGTGGGATTCAACTCATGCCGATAGAGGAAGACATTCAAAGTTTAAAAAATTATGGTTAGGTCCTTTTAAGATCGCTTTTGTCCTGGGTGCAAATTCTTATATTCTAAAGGACTTACAAGAGCGACTGTTTTCCTACAACACTAACGATTCCCACTTAAAACATTACATGGAACCAACTTGAAGAGTTTAACGTTGTTCAAATTGTTTCTGTCTTATAGTAGTTTTCATTTCTTCTTTTACATTAGTAGTTTTCCATTTCTGTTATTTCTTTTTCTGTCATTTCATTTTCTTCTCATTCCAATTTTGTTGTTTCATTTATGTTATGAAATTTCTTGCTTTTTGTTCTTTTGACTTCAATTTTGTCAAAAATAAAATGTTGGATCATTTTTGCCACAATGACGCTTCTGCAAAGTATTGTTAATCAATAACAATCAAGATTACCCAGTTGTCATGATGTTTTCCTTGAAGGCATCATTGAAATTGTTATCTGCTTTCACTGTTGTCTTATGAGATAGTTGGTTTTATCCCGCTTCTTCTTTCCTTTTCTTCATCCATTTCGAGATTCCAAAAGAGAAAGTTCAGAAATTTTTTCTCCTTGAAGTCAAGAACAATTTTTAGTTGAATGATTATGCTTACATGGATAAACCCCCTCATACTAAACACTTTCCATGATTTATTCCCAAATTCTTTATCATTTTTCCATTAAATCCTTTCACTTCCCCCTTTGGCATAATCATTCTGATTTCTATCTTCTTGATATGATGTTACTTGGTCTGCGAAACCATAAATTATGAGTTCTTAATCTGTTGGAAATAGATTTCCCTGTGGAGTTGCCAGTTTTTTGACGATTAAAATCATAAACAATGAATTATTCCCGAAAAGTATTTCTTAAGACCTATTATTTAACTATGCTAATAATATAATACTAGTAGGTGGGACCCCATTGTAGACTAGAGGCGCAAAGATAGAGATATCACATATTTTTTGCTGATGTTTTTTATGCTACCTACACAGTCCTACATTTTTTATGTTGCAGTCTCGGTTTCTTTTGACATGATAATAGGTGGATGATGAATTTTGTGGAATGATTTTTGTGATACAAAACAATTCTATGGTTATGAGGAGCATGTTATTTACAGTTTCTATGATTTAACTTTATGATCTATCACCTAGCCACATATATGAAAGAGATATTTTAATGGCAGCGTGATTAAAACAAGGAAAAAACCTGTGAAAAAAATTCTGAAAAGTAACAAAGGGAAAGAAGTTATATGTTGAGCTATGATAAAGGACTATATGCAAGTTCGAATGGAAAAGTTAAGGGATATTAGTGTTAGTCCTAAATATTATGCAATTGTTGGTTAGTGGACTATGTGAATTTCATTAGATTATAATGGGGTGCATATAGCATTGTAATATGTATTATGACATGGAGTTATGGCAGGGGTTAACATGTAAATGATATTGGGTGGCGCACTAGGAAATGGATATTGTCGCAGATTTGGCATTGAATACATGGTTTAATTGTTGGTGAATGTGATGCTTGTTGGGTTGTCTCGGACTTAAAATTGAATAGGCCAGGTGATGGAAGCTACGTGCATTTACTGCATGTCACTCCATACTCCCCCTATCGCCCGTCACCCTAACAATGTTCCATTGTTAAAAAAATTTCTTTGTTTGTTGTGAAGCTCTGCATTTTCATGCTCTTAGAAGAAAGAAGGCTCGACCAACTCTCCATTTAAGCTTTTTTCCATAGGTATGATTCTTTTTCTCTCCATCCATGAGGTATTCTCTGTTGTATGAACAAATGATGGCTCAATGATGCTTGTATTCTGTGTGTTCTTGACATTTTTGACTGTGTAGATGTGTGTTATGGCTCTCTATGATGATTGTAAAATGTTTATGATTTCAAGAAAAGAAATGAGTATTTCAAGTTGCACATTGGTTGTTTCTCAGTCAGTTTAGTATCATGAGAGGTCCCTATGGAATAATAAGTGAACTGTGGTACAATATGGCTCGATGTCGATGATGGAGGGTTTTGTTCTGTGTATTACTGTAAGTTATTATGTTCACTTACAGTCATGGTGATAAACCTTACCCAATCACAAAGGAATGGACAACAATTGTTGTGCTCTTTCTTCAAACCCCGAGTCATGGCCGTTGGTGCGCTCTTACTATATTTTCACCGAAGTATCCCAATATCCAGTCTTGGGTGGACCTAGCATTAATACATGATTATATGGTTGTGGATTGATACAAGTTGTATCTCAATGTTATGTCAAAAGGATGTGTGTGTCCTCACTGGTGTGACTGTCAATTTGTTTGGCTCTTAAGTATTGGATAGAGATGTTATATCTCTATGTTTTATTTTAATAACTGCCAATTTTCAATTAAACTTCACCTCTCCTCTGCAAGTGTTAAACGCACCATGTGCACTGGGTTATTTTACTCTGCCTACCTTTGCTCTCCTCAGGTGTTGATCATTGGCCCATACAAGAATTGTAGCAATAAGTAAGATTGTGTGGCTCATTGTTCTATCTTTTTTGAAAGGTATTTTTTCTTGTGGTTGATATAAGTCTTAGAAGACCATCAACTCTTTGTGTTATTTTTAAAATATGAACGTGCTCTTGTTGTCTCCTTGCATTTGTTTCTGACATAGCCTGATTTAGATTCCAACTGTCTTTTCTCTCTTCGGGCAACCTCTGGGTTGTCAAGTATTGGTTTATCAGTGAAATGGTTATGGAGGTCTTTAAAAAAAGAAACATGGTCTATCGATGAGTCTCTGTCTCATCCTTTTATGATTGGTTGAACAAATACAAATGGAAAAAGGCACTTGCATGAAATTGAGAGATGTCTTATTTTCCTTATGGTTTCACTCACTTTGTTTATACCAGCATGGTCTTGATTGCATATGGAGACACCTGTGTGGATTTTTCTAGGCCTGATCAGGGTTATGGACAGTTTAAAAAAAAATGATGCCTGGGTGTAGTTGGTTATGTTCTCTTCATATATTATATTGGATCATCGTACATATTGCCAATGGTTTTAAAAGGATGTTATACCCAATTAGATAAGACCCAAGGTTTACGTTTTGGTTGATTGTTGTTTCATTTCAAGGCTTTTTTATTTCTATGATGAAGGTTGTGCATAATCGGGCATGCTTTGAAGTATTTTCGTGTTTTAAAAATATACCCGTGTATATTTTAATTGGGCCCGATTGTTAAACAATGAATGTTGATTGTTATTGTGATGCATTATGGACTATCAGGGATAGATGTCGAGCATATTGGTGTGCATTTTTTTATTTTTATTTTAAAGAGAAAAGAAGGAAAGAATCAACGCTTTGTTAAACATGAATGTTGAATGGAATTTTTTTTTATGATTTATTGTTATGAATTGAGGAAATTCTGATAAATTTAATTATTGGAATAATGACCAGTTTGGTACACAATTGAGAAACGATGAATGTTGGTGCTTTTTGGATTGATTTTAATATAGAGTTATGATTATTTATTATTTAATTTGTTTTATGAACAATATCCAATAATTTCCCTGTCATTCTCTCACTTTTTTTGCTCATTACGAATCCCCTCACAATCCCAGATTCACTTTGCACATCCTATTCTTAAAATCAAATTAAAATCAAATAGAAACTGTATATTAAAGCAATTAAAAGATGACACATAGATGGGTCACAATTGATATGTTTTGTTATTGTAACACAATTTATTGTTTAATGATTTGTTGAGAAGTAATCATGTTCTTACTCCCTTCCATTTTATCACTTTTTCGCTTAATACAACCCCCTCAAATATCCCATAACCCTTACTCATTCCTTTCTCATTGACAAGTATTAAATGAATTTATGGATTGGATTTCATGGGTCTGAAGTGATTGTTGAGCCAAAATTTGTTTCATATTTAAGAGATGTCATGTATGTTTTGTTTAAGAAACTAGATGCTAATAACCGTTGCATACAGGATGAGATTCTTTAGTAGAGGAAGACATGGCCGAAATAACAAGGGCATAGGGAATTGGAACAGAGGGCTTAGAAGGCCAAGATTATCGATACATTTTGATGCATATCCACAAGATTTAAACCAACTCTTACAAGCTAGATTTTTCAATTGGATTGGACAAGGGGTAGTCCAACCTAAGCCAGAAAGGCCTGCCTTCCAACCCCAACATGTCCCTGGTATCCATGTTCCCCCTCATGTTTCATTACAACCTAAATTCCCTGAGAATGACGGATGGAAATAGATTTTTCACCAAACAGTATCCCAACATCGTGACTGGCCCAATTTGTCTCTACCTTCTCCTCCTCCATCGGTTAACCAAAATTTCCAAATTTCCCCTTCACACTCACCTGTACAGTCTTCCCACACAAGTAAGAGACTCAAAACCGAAGCCCATCACACATGTGATAAAGGCAAAGTTGTTGTTTCCCCCTCCCCTCCCTCAAGTGATTCAACCAAATCCGTTTCATCCCGCATGCACTTGAGAGATGATTGTTCTCATGTCATCAGTGAGATCAATCCTAAAGTATCCACTCAGCCTAAGGATAATTCAAAAAATTTAAAGGGAGACAAATGAAACAAAGGGAAAATTGCCTCCCAAAGTGGAAAATATGGTTTTTGAGTATATTTTATTATTGATTGTTGAGAACAATTTGTTGATTAAGGTTGGTTGTCATTGATGTCAACCGTTGAAGAAAGACCCGTAGCACAAAGGTTTGGGTAATGGACCCAATAGTGTTTGATGTAAATATGACTCATTATTGTTTTTTCATGGTTGATAAGAAGTAAATATGGAT
>ML792481.1:151464-173808 GCA_009831015.1 Picea engelmannii | reverse complement strand
CTGAAGTTTTTGAAAAGCATATTATTTTTGGATATTATATGTTTGGATATGGTTTAAAATATCATTGATATTGAATTTTCAAATTATGAGATGTTGATGGGAGCCACAAGGAGGGATGTGTTTGATTGATTGACTAGTTATGTTTATTTTTGTTAAGAAACTAAAGGGAGTCACAAGGGGTCCCACCCACTAGTTATTATTTATTAAATACCCTTATTACTATTATATTAATTCTTCCCCTAAACTAAAATTTAGTTGAGTTTTAGTTAACTTAACTAAAAGAGGTAGTTGAACTACTTCAACTAATTGTAATTGCTTAAAGGAAAAAAGAGAAGGAAGAACAAGAGGAGAATAGAAGGAGAAAGTATACTAAGGTTTGCTCTAGAATCTTATTGAGATAGTTCAGTTTTCAATCATTCTTTAATTCATCAAAAACCTAATTCTCTTTTATGACAGCAGGGTTTTATTGTATAAAACAAGATTCAAGGCTGAATTACATCATTCAAAAACTTATTTTTTTAGAGGTGTTGATCTATATTTGATAGTCTCTGTAGACTTGTCTATTTATGAATTAAATTTTATGACTGATAAAGGATATTGTGCAGAGTCGAGTGGGCAACAATCTGTGGCAAGCTGATCCAACTTTTAAAGTTCAGTTTTTTACTTTCTGTCAAAAATCCTTTTGTATGTTTTTCATCGTGGACATCTAAGTTTGGCTTGGTCCAAACTCCCTCAGGGATTTTTGTAAAGAGAACAATTATTTTGATTTCTTGGAATGAAATAGGTGATTTCTATTATGTCTCATCTGTGTTAATATGTGACTTGGTATTTTTTCTTTTGTGTCCACATTTACTTTTGCATCTGTTATATTCAGAAAATTATATAAAAATGTTGAATTTTACAACAATCTTTTATTTATAAAAAAATCATCCTAAGCCCTTGTAACTAATACTTGTGGATTAAGAAACAAATTTTGAGGCTATAAACATAGGGTGATATTCCCGTCTATCTTTTCTTAGACAAGCAAGATATGAAAATGCTTGAGTAAGATTATTTCATATATTTAACTCAACACCTACCACCTACTAAAGTATATCACTTATGAGGGAAGTTTGAGTGTGATATATGCATACCATTTCAGGTTCTTGCATTAGCTATAGAATTTGTTTCACCATAGACTTGACAAAAATTTGAGAATTCCTTGTTTCCTACTATAGTCTTTAAGAGAAATGAGTTTAAAGGTTGAGAAAGGGAAAGAAGAGGCCTTGGCCCACAATGGCCTCATTAAATTTATGTGATGTTATGGTAATATAAGTTGTTAGAGTACCTTGGGAATAATTTGTGACCATGGATAGACAGAAATTTATGGCCTCCCAACAATCTATCTAGGAACTGAGTCAAGAAAGAGACATGAGGAAGAAGAAATTTGTGAAGGTATAGGTCTCAAAAAGAAAAAAATATCAGAAAAAGATCAAGGTGGAATATTTAGACAAATAAATAACTTCCACCTTAAATAAAGTTGACCCCCTGTGTCAGATCTGCATTGTGCCTCACTGAGCTAAACCCTAGTTCTAGAGATCCTATAAAAAACACTTTTCTGGGAAACAAAATCATAGGAGAAGGGTCCCCCTACTTGGAATTTGGTGCGAGGATTCCAACAGAACTAGCGTTTCATTGATCCGAGGCACAGTTTGGGTGTTATGGTTATTTGCAACTCACCTCTTGAATCCATTCAGGGACACAATAACAATTTGGTCTGGGGGCACAAAATCACAACCGGGAGACGTAACTAAGTTCTGTAAGCTCTGGAAGGTGTGTATGACCGACGTCCACATGACCACGGTGCCCAAAATCACTCGACATAGGGGCTTTGAAAGTTGACCCCCTGTGTCTGCTTTGCATTGCGCCTCACTGAGTTAAAACCTAGTTCTGTAGATCCCTTAACAAACACTTTTTTGGGCAACAGAATCACATGAGAGGGGTCCCCCTAGCTGGAATCCGATGCCATTATTCCAACAGAACTGACGCTTCGTCGATCCGAGGCATGGTTTGGGTGCTATCGAAAGTTGCAACTTGCCTCCTGAAGCCATTCAGGGACACAATGACAATTTGATCTGGGGGCACAAAATCACAATCAGGCGACATAATTGAGTTCTGTAAGCTTCAAAAGGTGTGTATGACCAATTCCCAAAAGACCACGATGCCCAAAATCACCCGACACAGGGGATTTGAAAGTTGACCCCCTATTTCTGATTTGCATTGTGCCCTAGTGAGCTAAAACTTAGTTCCAGATATCTGCTAACAAACACTTTTTTGGGTGATGAAATCATAGGAGAGGGATCCCCCTAGAAGGAATCTGGTTCCAGGAGTCTAACAGAACTAGATTTTCGTCATTCCTATGCACGTTTTGGGTGCTATGATGAGTTGGAACTCGCCTCCTGAAGTCATTCAATGACACAATGACAATTTAGTCCAGGGGCACAAAATCACAATCAATCGACGTAACTGAGTTCCGTAAGATCTCAAAGGTGTGTATGACCAACACCCACACGACCAAGGTGCCCACAATTTTCTAACACAGGGGATTTGAACGTTGACCCCCTATGTTGGATTTTCATTGTGCCTCACTAAGCTAAGCCCTAGTTTTGAAGATCCTCTAACAAACACTTTTCTAGGTGACAGAATCACAGGAGAGGGGTCCCTCTAGCTGGAATCTAGTCCAATAGAACTGTCATTTCATCAATCTGAGGCACGGTTTGGTTGTTATGGTGAGTTGCAACTTGCCTACTGAAGTCATTTAGGGATATAATGACAATTTGGTCCAGGGGCTCAAAATCACAATTGGGTGACATAAATGAGCTTCATAATCTTTGAAAGGTGTTAATGACCAATACCCACATGAACATGGTGCCCACAATATCCTGACACGTGGGCTTTGAAAGTTGACCCCCTGTGCATTATTTGCATTGTGCCTCACTCAGATAAACCTTAGTTCCATAGATACTTTAACAATAACTTTTATGGGCAACAAAATCATAGGACAAGGGTCCCCCTAGCTGGAATCCAGTGCCAGGAGACCAACATAACTGGTGTTTCATTGATTTGATGCACGATTGTTGTGCTATGGCAAGTTGTAACTCACCTCCTGAAGTCATTAAGTGACACAATGACAATTTGGTCTGGGGGCACAAAATCAAAACCGAGTGACGTCACTGAGTTCCATAAGCTCTGGAAGGTGTGTATGACCAATGCCCACATGAACATGGTGCGCAAAATAGCCCAACATACCGGCTTTGAAAGTTCACCCCCTGTGTCGAATTTTCATTGTGCCTCACTGAGCTAAACCATAGTTCTGAAGATCCTCTAAAAAAAATATTTCTGGGTGACAAAATCATAGGAGAGGGGTCCCCCTAGTTGGAATCGGGTGCCAGGAGTCCAAAATAACCAGTGTTTCATCGATATAAGGCACATATTGGGTGATATGATGAGTTTCAGCTCGCCTCTTGAATCCTTTTAGGGACACAATCACAATTTGATATTGGGGAAAAAAATCACAATCCAGTGACATAACTGAGTTTTGTAAGCTCTAGAAGGTGTGTATGACCAATGCCCACATAACCAGATGATGTAGGAGCATCGCTCCACGTCAACAGCTAGCCAGCCGCGTCAGCGCGCACACATTCAAAGTTGAAGGGAGGCGCAACCTCATTCGAATTCGAATTGAATGTAAATTTAATGTGCTTAGGCTGTTGAGCGAGGGAAGCTATGCCTTGAGTAGGCATTAGATAGGATCGACTTTAATGCCAAGATCGGCTGAGATCTAGATCTAGATGTTGGACTAGACAGCCATTTATTGTAATTGAATAGGGTAGGTAGACCTGGAGGGAAGCACTCAAAGAGCCCCTCAGGTAAAAGAGATTTAGAGATCTCATTTTGAGTGAGGAATATAGGAGATAGAGAAGAGAAGAGCCGAGGAGAGCTCGAGAACACCTTGTACAAACAGGAATTTTCCATTTTAATAAAATACAGAAGCAATTTTTCCTGCATATGTTCTGTCTTATACGCATGTCTGTGGGTGTTCATTATATGTTGTATTTGTGTATTGTTATCATGCAATTGCAGGGAGTGTGTTTGATTTCAGGTTGAGGGTCATTGAGGTTTCATGTCAGGAGGGCATGACAGAGTGTTGCAGACTCTGAATACTGGTGCATGAGTGCACTTTTGAACTCTGAGGAGTCAGACAAAGACATGATAAGGCACAGGAAATGAAATCAACAACTCAAGAGGAAGACCTCAAGGTTGCTGAACACCTTGGAGGCAAGACTGTGTAGCTAAGACACAATTGCAGACAAAATCACTGAGGATTCTGTAGGAGCTCTACCAAGAGGGCATAGAGCCAATGCATAGGTGCACACGGACCCAGAACTGCTAAATGTTTTGTGGGAGAAGACACTCTACCAGAGGGAATCGAGATATTGTGCAGCAGGCACAGAAGTGAAAAGAACTCTTTGAGTTATATGAGCTTAAGGGGAGAATCCAATGAGGGGTTCTCACAGGGTTGTTGAATACCTAGAAGCACTCATCCAGAGGTTGCTGGAGTGAAGGATAGCCAGGAGGGCATCCATTTCATTCTCCATCTGAGGGAGAAGAAAGGTAAAAATCCCCCCAAGGGGTCTGAGTACTCGTAAAATCTCAAGACAGATAGCACTTTGCGCGCGAGGATTTCACAGAGGCGTAGGAGTCAAAAGAGTCCTTTGAGGATTCAAAGAAAGGGAAACTCAGGAGGATTCAACGTTTTATACGCATGGTGAAGCTCACAGTTCGGGAGCTCATTGGAGAAAGAAGCCAAGACTGAGTCCTTGGAGAAATCAAAATCCTTCCAAGTCTGGGAAGAAAGCGTAAAATCTCAGGAGAGACAGCGTGGTACATGTGCGAGGACTCTACAGGAGGTAGAGGTGAAAATCTCCAAAGAGTTGAGGAGAAGCTCAGGAAGGGAAGCACTTTTACGCGCATCAGCGGGGCTCGAAATCGAGGAGCTCGCAGGGAAGAAAGACAACAAAGGTTGAGGCCTTTAGAACCTTGGAAATTCTCCCAAGGCAGGATGAAAACACAAGGAGGCTCTGGTGAGAGAATAGCAGCCGTTGGATTGGAAAATAGAGAGATCTCGACCGTCGAGGAGATTTACGTCCAAGAGGAGCCACAGCAGGTGGAAACGGCGATGAGGATCTGGGTCGTCCATTTGGGAGCGGACGCGTGTCATGAGATTACCCACATCGGGAACTCGGGAACTAGAGGTTGGAAGAGGAATTCATTCAACTTCATGAGTGGCGAGGAGGCGAGAGCTCCGTGTTGTGGGGCCTAGCTAATGTCATCTCGGGATATCGACACTCAAGAACGGTGTGGGGCCATAGGAGTTGACAAGCAGACAGGTGACACCTCGCATCTCAGGAGCTCGTAAGTGGAAGGGTGGAGAATTTGGTGTCAAGGGTCGCGAGGCACGAGGACACGAATCGACGAAGTGCGAGAAGGCCAGGAGCCGTCCATCTGAGGGACAGGTGGTAATATCAAGAGATCTCGCGAACTCGAGGTTCGCATGTTGAAGGCCCAAATATTGGGTGTCCAAAGTCACAAGGCGCAAGGATGCGAGGCGCGAGAAGGAGAATAGTCGTTGGATCCGGATCGTAGGAGGATCGTTGGATCCACACGTGGGATCGTGTATTGGAACCTTGGGAGAAAGGACTTGAGAATTTGGACATGGAAATCGCGAGGTTGCGAGAAAACGATATCTCGACAGCTGGAGGCAGTGTGGGCCATAGCAAGCCGGTGAGTGGAATACAGGTGGCACGAAGACCTCGGGATCTCGCCGCAAGAAGCCCCGAAATATTGGCGTCAGGATTCAAGATTCTGCGAGGTGCGAAGTCTCGGCAAGATAAGAGACCATTGAAAGGTCAACTCTCATGCGCCTTGACACTTCGGCACATCGGGTGTCGAGAGTTGGAAAATTGAGGGTTCGGTGTATCGAGTCATGAGGCCGCGAGGGAGGTAAGACCACGGACACGGGAGTAGTGGTCATATGGTGGAAGCTTATACAGAAGAGCTAGTGCATAGGAACCAAGATCTCATCAGTAATTTGGCGATCGTGGATTCACGAGGACAGAGGTTTGCGACCGTGGAAAGTTCGAAACCGTGATTCCTGACAACAGTTTCCTATGGGGAAATTGGTCACGGTCAGGTGTAGAGGCTGTGTAGGTGAACAAAGGCCCTGTGGATTGGGTCGTGCCTTGATAGTGATTCCCGAGGGAATCTAAAGATCCGGTTCGGCTCAGCAGAAGAAGGAAAAAGAACGATCCTGTGAGCAGGAGGTCAAGTGAAGGAACCCTGCGGGGTGATAGGATGGACCTCGTTTGCATCACCAGAGTGCCCACAATCGCCCAACACATGGGCTTTGAAAGTTGACCCCTTGTGTCATATTTTCATTTTTCCTCACTGAGTTTAACCCTAGTTCTGAATATCCTCTAATAAACACTTTTTTGGGTGACAAAATCAGAGGAGAGGGGTCCCTATACCTAGAATCCATTGCCAGGAGTCCAATAGAACTGGTGTTTTGTGAATCTGAGGCATGGTTTGGGTGCTATGGAGATTTTCAATTCACCTCTTGAATCCATTTAAGGACACAATGAAAATTTGGTCCGAGGGTACAAAATCACAATCGGGCAATGTAACTGAGTTCTGTAAAATCTGGAATGTTTGTATGACCACCGACCACATGACCACAATAACCACAATCACTTAACACATGGGCTTTGAAAGTTGACCACCTGTGTTGGATTTGCATTGTGCCTCACTAAGCTAAACCCTAGTTTCGAAGATCCTCTAACAAACACTTTTCCATGCTTCAAAATCACAAGAGGGGTCCCCCTAGTTGGAATCTGATGCAAGGATTCCAACAGAACTAGATTTTCATCAATATGAAGCATGGTTTGGGTGTTATGTCGAGTTGCAACTCGTCTCCTGAATCCATTCAGGGACACAATGACAATTTGGTCTGGGAGCACAAAATCACAACTGGGTAACGTAACTGAGTTTCATAAGCTTCGTAAGGTATGTATGACCAACGCCCACACAACCATGGTGCCCACAATCACCCAACACACGGGATTTGAAATTTTACCCCATGTGTCAGATTTTCATTGTGCCTCACTGAGATAAACCCTAGTTCCAAAGATCCTCTAAAATACACTTTTCTGGGTGACAAAATCATAGGAGAGGGGTCCCCCTAGCTGGAATATGGTGCCAGAAGTCCAACAGAACTGGTGTTTCGTCAATCTAAGGCTCGTTTTGGGTGCTATGGCGAGTTTCAAATTGCCTCCTGAAGTCATTCAGGGACATAGTGACAATTTGGTCCGGGGGCACAAAATCACAATCAAGCGACATAACTAAGTTTTGTAAGCTCTAGAAGGTGTGTATGACCAACTCCCACATGACCACGGTGCCCAAAATCGCCCAAAACAGGGGCTTTGAAAGTTCACCCCCTGTGTTTGATTTGCATTGTACCTCACTGAGCTAAACCCTAGTTCCAAAGATCCTCGAACAAATACTTTTTTGGGTGATACAATCATAGGAGAAGGGTTCCCCTAACTGGAATATGGTTCTATGAGTCCAATAGAACTGGTGTTTCATTGATCCAATGCATGGTTTGGGTGCTATGGTGAGTTTCAACTCACCTCCTGAAGTCATTCAGTGACACAATGAAAATTTGGTTTGGGGGCACAAAATCACAACCGGGTGATGTGACTGAGTTTCGTAAGCTCTGGAAGGTTTGTATGCCTAATGCCCACATGACCACAGTTCCCACAATATCCTGACACATGGGATTTGAAAGTTGACTCCCTTGTGCCAGATTTGCATTGTGCCTCACTGAGCTAAACCCTAGTTCTGTAGATCCTCTAACAAACACTTTTCTGGGTGATGGAATCACATGAGAGGGGTCCCCCTAGCTAGAATCTGGTGCCAGGAGTCCAACAAAACTGGCGTTTTTTTTATCTGAGGCACATTTTGGTTTCTATGGCGAGTTGCAACTCACCTACTGAAGCCATTCAGGGACACAATGATAATTTGGTCCACGTGCATAAAATCACAACCGGGAAACATAACTAAGTTTCGTAAGCTCCAGAAGGTGTGTATGAACACCTCCCACATGACCACAGTTCCCACAATCTCCCAACACATGGGCTTTGAAAGTTGACCCCCTGTGTCGGATTTGCATTGTGCCTCACTGAGCTAAACCCTAGTTTTGGAGATCCTTTAACAAGAAATTTTTAGGGAGAAAAAATCATAGGAGAGGGGGCCCCCTAGCTGGAATCCGGTGCTAGGATTCCAACAAAACTGGTGTTTCGTTGATCTAATGCACAATTTGGGTGTTATGGCGAGTTGTAACTTGCCACCTGAAGTCATTTAGTGACACAATGAAAATTTGGTACGGGGGCACAAAATCACAACCGAGCAACGTAATTGAGTTCCATAAGCTGTGGAAGGTGTGTATGACCAACTCCCACATGAACATGGTTCCCACAATCGCTCGACACAAGGGATTTGAAAGTTGGACCCTTGTGCCAGATTTTCATTGTTCCTCACTTAGCTAAACCCTAGTTCCATAGATCCTCTAAAAAACACTTTTTTGGGTGATGAAATCACAAGAGAGGGGTCACCCTAGCTAGAATCTGGTGCCAGGAGTCCAAAATAACTAGTGATTCGTCGATCCGAGGAACATATTGGGCGACAATTTGATATGGGGGAAAAAGATCACAATCGAGAGATGTAATTGAGTTATGTAAGATCTGGAAGGTGTGTATGACCAAATCCCACAGGACCACAGTTCCCACAATCACCTAACAAAGGGGATTTGAAAATTGACCCCCTATGTCGGATTTTGATTATGCCTCACTAAGCTAAACCTTAGTTCTCGAGATCGTCTAACAAACACTTTTATGGGCGACAAAATCATAGGAGAGGGGTCCCCCTAGCTGTAATCTAATGCCATGAATCCAACATAACTAGAGTTTCTTCGATCTGATTCACGGTTTGGGTGCTATGGTGAGTTTCAACTAGCCTCCTGAAGCCATTCAAGGACATAATGACAATTTGGTCTGGGGGTAGAAAATCACAACCAGGCAATGTAACTGAGTTCTGTAAGCTTTGAAAGGTGTGTATGACCAACTCCTACATGACCACGGTGCCCACAATCTCTTGACACATGGGATTTGAAAGTTGACCTCCTAGGCCAAATTTTCATTGTGCCTCACTGAGATAAACCCTAGTTTCGGAGATCCTCTAACAAGCACTTTTATGGGAAACAAAATCATAGGAGAGGGGTTCCCCTAGCTGGAATCCAGTGCCAGGAGCCCAACATAACTGGCATTTTGTCGATCCAAGGCACGATGTAATTGGAAACATGCCTCCTTTTAGATGAGGGGAAGGGGGTTAAAATCATGATGAGGTACATAATAATAATGAGGATGAATATGATTTTTCTAAGACATGAGAAATATAAAACTAACAATAGGTATTTCCCATGATCCAAACCATGGGTTTAAAGGACATCAAAGATATGGAAAAATATGAACAAGGCCCATCTGAGCTACCAATTATTGATAAAATAGCTAAAGGCCTATGGATGAGATCCACTCCAAAATACACCATTTGCTTAAAATGGAGAGCTACATTCTATATTTACCCCGCCAAAAAATAAGAAGGATGAATGTGATAATATGATAGGGGATTTGAGTTAGATGACTCTAGTCCTTGTTATTATCAAGCCATGCTAACCCCATTAGGAGCAATATGCTCATGAAGGGAAACACGGATCAATACAAGCGTTTATTTTATTTGACCATGCCATTGTTCTAAGACTCTATAAGAGAAAGAGAGAAAAGGGGACAAATGTTTTTGTGTAGTTGCACTAGAGCCTTCTGACTCAAGCTACACATAAATAAAAAACTCGACACAAGAAATGCAAATTGACATATTAACATAACAATATCCAACTATGTTATTCAAAGTCAAGTAATGATACCTCATTCTCCATCAAGATAACAAAATCGAACCACTTTTTTTCCTTTATCATCTCAAATTCGTATTGTGATGGATAATGGCCATATTGTTGCTCCTGTCAAAACATGGAAGATGGACTAGTTAAAGTAATTAATATGCAATCATTTACTTTTTGTACAAAATTTTAAAAATATATCATTTCAGATATTCCTAGGACTTACAAACTTGCATATTGAGGCTTCTAATCTTGTTTTTCCACTATGATGTGTGGCATGAAATATGGAAAGCCTGTCATTTAAGGCCTTGTCCTGAAACATACACTAATTCAATCTAGATTATGCACTAGTAAAATATAAAAATCATTTAATGAATTTGAAATAATCTAGTGTCAAAAATTCAAATACTTGTATACTCTCCTCACCAGACTTCCTCCGTGCATCCGCTCTATCATATTCTTTCAAAATCTCTTTCCATACTTTCACACTTACATCAATTGGCCTTATTTTGTTCCCTGTCTCAGGAGGAATTCCTTTTATCTTTTTCATTTGGTTGCAACGAAATATCTTGCAATTTTGAGTCATTTGTTTTTTTATTTGCTTCACTGACCAACTTGTCCCAAATTCAGTCTCCATGTCATTGATGAATTATTTTTGAAGGTGCAAGGGTATCTTTGAGAATGGAAGATGTAGATTCTCTTTGAAGTGTTGAAGGCATTATTCCTTCAAGATATGCATGAAAACTTTCTCATCATCTTTCATTCTGATATTTGTGGAAACAACATCATATTATAACTTGGTTTTGTATATACCAATTCAAGATGCATAACATGTACTGGTGGTGGAAGAAATATGTGACCCGAGAGTGGCTAGTGCATTGGACGTCTCTACTCCTTGTTCCACATTATTAGAGGTTATTGAGATTGAATTTCTCCTTGATCTTTTGCATGATCCAGGAATTGATGGGGACTCAATCGATTTCATTTGAGAGGGTTGGTTTGGTTGGACTGTTTCAGTTCCTTTAGTATATCATTCTTCCACATATTTGGAAAGCATGGACAAGTCCATACATTCTAGTTTCTTCACTTATTCTACCCCCAATATAGAATCCATTTCCTCTTTCAGTTTCTCTGGGTCATGTCCCTATATATGTACGATAAATTTCTTATTTTAAATTTAAAAATAAAAACAATAAACCCTATATATACAGAGGAATTTTCTTCTTTTATAATTTTGAAATAAAAAACTAAAAAAGTACAATTCAAACAAGAAATGGAAACATGCAAAAATATATAAATTGAGTATGAAATACCTCATTATGGAAAGAATTAGATCCCTTTTCTCATTTCCCTCTGCTACTTGACATTTTTTGACGTCCTAAGGCGAATTGTTTTCCTCTGGACTGTGGAAAATCGCTCTCTTTGCAATGTATGCATTGGAACAGTCGGTGGGATTATAGAACTCTCAATTGGTTACGGGTCAATGAGATTAAGTGGATATATATCATCTATGGGTGGTGATTTCTTACTGTTCCTTAATGTTCATCATCTGTGGGTGGATATAGATCATCAACGGGATTTCTTACTATTCCTTTGTGTTGATCAACTACCTTTGTCTCTGCGGTTGAGGATCTTCCCATTCTTTCCCCTGCCATCTTATTGTTCCTTTGCATTGATCAAATGCCTCTATCTCTGTGGGTGAGTATATTCCCACGCTTTCCCCTGCCTTTTCTCTAGGTGGTTCTTTTGGGTACAAGATTTATTTTACAATGCATGGGGACATGAGATTACCTGCACATTGGTGTACATGCTTGCTTTTGGTTGTGTGAGGGATCTAAAATTGTGAATGGAGATTCAAGAATGCACAAACCCTTGCTTTTGGGTGTGTGCGGGATCTAAAATCATGAATGGAGTATCGAGAATGCACAAAAGCTTTCTTTTGCGTGCGCACAGGCACTATTGCATGAATGTTTTTTTTGTTTTTTTTTTTCATGTTATCTTAATAATTAATTTTTTATATGTGCATGCTCGATTATTTTTGTTTTTATTTACTATTCATATATAAATTGGGTTCCATTAGTGTTAAATTTATCACCCAAAGTTGATTTCATTTTTTCCATTGGGCAGTGTTAAATCCGACGCTAATGGTGCCCAATTTAGAGCCGAATAGTAAAGAACAACAAAAATTAATAATAGAGTTGACTCTTTGTAAACCATATAATCAATTGGGGTTTTGTGTGATGGTAATGTGGTTGTATTGTTTAGTAGTGTCTCGACCCATTTTTTCTTCAACTTCAACAAGTGTGTGCCAAGAATTCCCTTTCTCATTTCTTTGTATTGTTGATGAAAATGCTCATCAAGTCTTCTTTGGTTGGAAATGGAGGACTTGATAAGATTCTTCATCAAAAAGCAAGGGTATGTGTCATCGATGATTTTCTCATAGCAACAATTGAAAGTCAAAACAAATATATATATGTGGAAACAAGGTTGTGGGCCAACATAAAGACTTCTAGCAATGAATCTTGGTGGTAGTCAATGCCATTTCTCCTTTTTATTCGTGCTTTCTAGAAAAGTCTCAAAAGTTTGTATTCTACCATAATTCCAATTAATTTGGTTGCATTTTACCCATATGAATCCTCAAATAATGAATTTTAGTATGGGTAGATATACTATATATGGGTAGAAACCCTATGCAATCATTTGCTTTCCTTTTAATTTAATTCCTCTCAAGATTTGGTTATGAGGTAAGAGGGTGTAGTTTGCCATATAGGTAATTTCAATAACTATCATCCAACATCTAAAAATGCATCATTATTGTGCCCGTGTATGCCTATTGGAATATTTTAACTTGACACATGAAAATTAGAGACCAAGATACTGCCACGGTATCCTTGGATGTTTTCCCATTCCATATGTAAAATTCCATATAAAACTTTGGAAAAATGTGAAAGGAAAAGGTTATGAAAATATTTAAGCTACACAAAGGCATGGCTTAGAGGAGGGTATCTTGATGCTCCGCAACCCATGCTCCATGAACCACATAAGGAATAATCCATCAAAACTTGAAAGAAAGTAATAGTTCCATAATAGCTAGAGGAACTATGTAGTCAAGGATAAAAATTTACTTGGCGTAACACATAATTAAGTTAGTTGATAACTAGGCCCAAGAGGAAATGATAGAGAATGATAATATTGTTGGCATTTAAGTCACCTCCAAAATCACAAAAACTGTCATCACTAAGTTCAAGTTCAAGTTGGTTGTTCACCTCTAATAAATTCAAAAAAGAAAGTGAAAGAATTTGATAAATGCATTAAGACACAAGTATATTTTTATCTATGGCCCTTTTAAAAAAATATATTTTGTTTTAAGTTTGGAAATAATTTTCTCCTATCCTGAATAAAATGGTGTTGGAAATCCAAATCGAAAGAAGAGTGGACCCCTTATCAATGCATATTCTATGGCCTTCAAACCAAAACTAGAATATTAAATGACTTATAAAAGTAAAGGCCTCTATTTCTTTGTGTAATGTTAGCTACGACATAGTTTCTTAACATATTTCCAAAATAATCACTTATTTTCATGAACTAGTTCCGCTCTAAGAATTAAATAGTTTTTGTGATGCATGGAAGGAAGGTTCTAAACAATATTAGAGATAAGGATGAATTCCTCCACTCAGTAAGAAAAATAATTTCCCATTTTCATATCTTAAATAGGACATGTAGACAAATCATAACAACCTTGAATATGAATTTATCTTTGTTGTATAAAGAAATAAAAAAAATTCACTATCATAATATCCTCTATATTTTAGGGATTTTGTGTGATGGTAATGTGGTTGTATAGTTTAGTAGTGTCTCAACCCATTTTTTTTCAACTTCAACAAGTGTGTGCCAATAATTCCCTTTTTCCTTTCTTTGTATTGTTGACGAAAATGCTCATCAAGTCTTCTTTTGTTGGAAAGGGAGGAATTGATAAGAGTCTTCATCAAAGAACGAGGTTCTATGTCATCAATGGTTTTCTCATAGAAACAATTGAAAATCAAAACAAAGATATATATGTGGCAACAAGGCTGTGGGCCAACATAAATACTTCTAGAAATGAATCTTGGTGGTAGTCAATGCCATTTCTCCTTTTTATTCATGCTTTCTAGAAAAGTCTCAAAAATTGTATTCTATCCTAATGCCAATTAATTTGGTTGCATTGTACCCATATGAATCCTCAAATCATGCATTTTAGTATGCGTAAATATACTAGATATGGGTAGAAACCCTATGCAATCTGTTGGAACATATATAAACTTCTGAACTTTAGTCTTTAAATAAATTATGTTTCCTTTTAAAATAAAATAACGCACGCTTGATTCTCGCCGTTGATGAAATATGACATCAAATCAAATGATCATAATCTCATAGAAGTTATGGAGCCACCTACTCGTTAAAGAGTCAAATATCTATAGAATACTTCAAAATTTCAAGTTTCGGAGTTTCGTAGTTCGGGCGTTTCAACATGCCTCACTTCCAAAGTCCTGATACGTGAAAAGAGTTCAAAAGATCCAAGTCACCACACATGTATACCCCTTAACCTCTGGCCTATATTTCTGGAAATGACCTGTCGGATTTTTTAAATGAAGTTAAGTAACCAAATGAATGAAGTAATAAATACTTAAAAAGCAACTAAAATCCAATTGGAAAATCGAATAATAGTTTCGTGATTTCGGAAATTGAGTCTTCACCATCTATCGTATCACTAATATCCCGAAGCTCGAACTCCCAAAATGTATTAAGATTTAATCCATGTTAATTAAAGATTAAAAAATATTAACGATTAATTAATTACATCGCGATTTTGCATTTCATGGATCTTGCCTCGAGTGACTATCAATATCTCGAGATTCGAAACCCCTAATTTTTTTAGGTTAATCATGATTATTTAAAAAGGTAAAAATGATTAAAATTAATTAATCACATCGCGATTTCGCGTTTCAAAAGTCATAGCTCGAACTGTTATAGGACATCCCGAGATCCAAAATTTTGAAATTTACTTAATGATAAGTACGATTAATTGATGCATTAATGACGATTATCTCATAATAAATTCGTTGCCAAATAATGACTCGGATAAATTCAAATTTCATCTATGATTTTCCCAATCATGAACCACCAAAAAATTAATGATGTTAATAATTGATTTACACCAATCATTCCAAATAAGATCCTGGACCACCGCCTAAATCTTATTCATTAAGGAAAGTAAATTCTTCGTTAGTAGAGGTATTGGTTAATCGATGCAATTAAAGGAAAAGGGTATTGAATTTGAATTTCATTGTGCATTTTTACTCAATAGTAAGTTTTCAAGATAATGAATTTTGCGCATTCCCTGTGACATATAACCGAGTTTTGTGGCCTAATACCATGGCTCCATGAAAAGAAACTAAAGTGCTTGGTGAACTTTTGAGCCAGAACACAGATTTCCTTTCCGACACCTTGCCCAGAAGCATAGACACCATTAAATCATGGATGTAAGTATTCAATATTCTACAGTATGAATTGGTCAATTACCCAGATGATTCAGGTGATGAGGAGATGGAGGCCCTAGCTACCAAATACAAAAATGTGGCCCAATCAGAGCTACATAAGATAGCAACGAGGCCTAGACTCTTGCCTTACAATGGTATGGTCGGTTGGGTGCTGGAAAACATTGATATCCTGACCAGGACCATATTCAATTCAAAAAAGGCTGCAGTTAGGTATTTCCGGCCAGAACATTTACAGGTAATGTACAAATTGTCTTCATTACCCAATTTCATTTACAATGTCAATTTCCTAGTAGACTTTAATAAGAAGGAATGTGTCCAATATGGAAAAAACCTGCCCAACTTAATTAAGGATTGGTACTCTCACCTTGAGAAGTTCAGAGCTAAATCCCATGGTGTATACACAGTCTCTTCACTAAAGCCTCACATAATGTATATAGCAATGATGATGTGTAGACTCTACGGGAGGGAAAACACAACCCATTTCTTATTACAGTGGGTGCCTATTATGCACACAATGGTAAAGGGGTATTCTTTTGATTGGGCCAAGATGTTGTCAGATAGTTTGGTTAGGGAGATTACAAAATATCAGTCATGGAAAGCCAAGGGGAAACCTCCCCCATTCTTCATGTAGGCTTATATCATGGACGTCATCTATTTTATGGCACCTTTTATTCTGATGGGCTAGAATTGGACTCCAAATAATGCTGAGCCCATACATGTTTTTCATTCGAAACTCTGGGAGGACAAAGAGAAATATTTCTTCTATGAAATCTGCAACTGGGTGGTGGCGTCTATTCATACTGTTATATATGGTTTCCCACCTCCTAGGATTTCTGACAAAATTGTGACTAATCTAGGCAAGATAGAAGATTGGTACGTTGAAGAGCATTTCTCCTATATTAGGGTTTTCAGTTGTTCGGTTCCTCCACATGCTCTGCCTGTATTTATACTAGATCGATTGGTGTGCCATGAAGTAGCACATCAAACTGTGAATAGGGGAATTAGTAAGGAGATGAAAGCAGTAGAGAAAAGGGTCTGTCCCGCCTTCCCTCTGCAGATTGGTATGTTTTCTCTATTAGATTTCAACCATTCAAAAGTAGAGGTCGCAGCCCTGGAAGAAATCAAGTTGGTTAATATCAAATTCAAGAATCACGATCCACTGAATATTTTAGGTAATCAGATGACCCTCTACAATTTGAAAAGATATGAACATGAAGATTCTCCTTAGGATGAAGTATTCTGAAGAGCAAGGTCCTATCAGGAGGTCTTGAGTTGAGTTCAAGCTCTAGCTCCAGATAAATTGGTTGAGTTTTATAACTTCCAGAAGCATCAAAGAAATAGCCTTCCCAAATTATTTCGGGGAGAGACCCTAATACCTCCAACTACACAACAAGTTGAGACCCAGATCTTGGAAACGTGGAGCTCTAGTAAACAAGATTCTCAAGAAATTTGGGAGAAGACTGAGGTTTTGACTCAAAAGGAATACACCACATTGACAGATCCACCAAGTGATCATGTTGAAACTCAGACAGAGGCCTTGATAAAAAAGGGAGAAGAAAAGCCACTGTCCACACTGGGAAAACCAGCTACTGACACAGTCAGTAAGTAGCCATCCACTGATATAGGTAGTCCTATCCAATCCATCACACCCTTAGAGTTTAGTAGAGGGAACCTGAGTGCAGAAGTTGTATTCATAAAATATATTATGCCTATTTCAACAGAAGAGATGCCTCCTTTGGAATTCTTCTTCAGTAAGAAGAGAAGGGCGGTAGTAAGAAGAGAAATGCATCAAAGGGATGGTGCGACTATCAAGAAGAACATGGTTCTATTGGATGGGCATGCCATAGAAGAATAATACTTTTCTATAGATGTTGCAAGCACGCCAGGAATTTTTTCAACAACAAACCAGTTTTTGGTGGGCAACCTAAAGGAGAAGTTGAGGCAGAAGGATCTGCTGGTGAACCATTTGCAGGACAAAATAAAGATTGTAGAGAAGGAAGTTAGGAGCGATATGAACACGAGTTTCGAGTAGATTAGAGTTTGTGATACATAGGAAATCCTACAACTCAAATCCAGTCTCAATGAAATGCACAAGAATGCATAGGCGAGTAGAGAATGGGCCTTTTAGTAGGTAGAGTTGGTAAAACAACTACAGGCCAGAATAAAATCGACTAAAAATATAGCTGTAGATATGAGATTTTTCCAAGCAAAGGCATTGGAGGTGCATGAGAAGCTGGGATATTCACAAAAAATCCTTTTCACTAAGGTAGAAGTTGTCCAAAACCATTTTCGGATGATCGACCAATCCTTAAATAACATTTGTTTAAAGGAGAGAGATGATATTGTTTCTCGGGCCACTTTCCAAGAAGTTGTTGTTGCATCGGCAAGATAAGGAGTATCTATGGTCTCCATATTGTCTCCCTCGGAACAAACCAGAGGCGATATTATACTAAAGACCTGGGAGACTAACATAGGTGAAAGTAAAAGAATGGATAAGGAAGTGAAGAAGGATTGTGAAGAAACTTTTCATTCACTCGACAAAGAGTCATTAGGCCTCAAAAGATATAATATCTTTCAATTCTTGGGACAAGTTGATATAGCAAATCATCAACTTAATATCAAGACAAACATGGAAGAGGCTCGGGTTGAAATCTTGCAATTAAAACGGATTGATATTACTCAGATAGATAGGTGGCTAGTGAAGCCCAGTCTACAGCTACAGTCTATAGTTTCAGAATATAGGAGAATGGAAGGTAGACTGTCTCACTTAGAAAATAAATTATATATGTTTGAGGCAAATGACTTAACAGAGTCGTCCATATTGGTGATACAATTCATGGGCATGTGCGTTAAATGTGTTGAGAAAGGAAAATGTGGCACTTCCAGGAACTAATGAGATAACCTGTGCACATCATTCATACAGATCATGATTAGAATACCAACTAATTTTGAGTTGGAGAACGAGAAGGAAAAATGCCTCCGCCAGCATAGCAAAGAGACAAGGGAGATGCAAGTGAAGCATTTCAGTTTTTACATTTTGTAATTTTACTATTTTAGAAATAAGGATAATTCCAACCTCTTAGGGTTGAGAAACTTTTGTATAAATACAAGTTTCAAAGATTGAGCCAAGGCTGCTTCTTGTCGTATTGTAACTAATAAAACTCATCCTTTGTGAGTATTAATACAAGTGTAGACATGGATTCCAAATTTTGTGCAATTTGAGTTATGTGCCTTTCTTGTATTCCATATCTCCATTTTTCTTTATGTTACTCCTTGATAAGTGAATGATTGCAACTTAGTACAATATCTACTGTAATCACATTTTATTTATTTATTCGATAAGACAACATTTTTTCCTCTGTACTTCCTATTAGCAAATACAAGACCTGCAAGCTACTTGGATCACTATATCATATATCCTTTCAGGGGTGCACTCTACATTTTCTTCTATTGTAAACAAGGTACTTTTCATCTGTCATTGATGCCTTAGTTTTTTTAAATAGTTTTGTAATTTTCTCCCTCATCATGCAACTTGATTAATTGACTCAGACGACGAAACACAACCTCTATTATGTTCAGATATTAATTTCATTTGAGGATTTAATTCTTACACAACTAACAGAAGAAAAAGAACCTTTAAAAAAAAATTTTTAAATTCTTGATGCCTAAAATTATTCTTTGATCCTTAAGTTTAATCTTAGGAACAACATCTTTTTGGCACCATTGTTAGGGACAAAGATATGAAGTTATTTTTCCCTGGGAAGACAAGGTAATATTATGTCTTTGATAGTGAACAAGGATTGAATATTGTATTAAGGCTTTATCTTTCACTTGGTGACTCCACTATATATAAGTTGTCATTCGGTAGAAAGAATACCAAGAAGAACCCTGACGAACAACAGACTACTCCTGTAACCAATCTCGAAATACTTATAAGACCAAGGGGAAACCCCAAGCAAGTTGTCGCATCCACAAGTAAGGTTTACCAACCCAAAGTTGTGCAAACTAATGCTAAGGTTCCACTTGAGTAGTCAACCTCACAAGAGGGTTACACACAAAGACGCTTCGGAGATACATCAACTAATAAACCTTAAACTAAAGTTATAAACCCCAAACCACTTTTACCTGAGATAAAATCCAAAACTGTTTCGACTCCCCCCTCTACTAGTAAAGGTAAGGGACCCCTTTCGATACCCGTTTTTATTTCACGGATCCCCGAAATAAAGGTTTCTATTCCATGAAAATATAAGGAGTATATCGTGTATCCTACTTCAACTCTTGTTGGTTCTCCTGTCTATATATCCTGTAAGTCCGAAGAACCCAACCCTCATTTCCCCTTTTCCCCCTTTTCAGACTTTCCTTCTCCTACTGATCTGTCTCCAGAACTTCATTCTCCTCATTCTAAAGTAGCCAAAGGGCCACTACAATTTTATGAAAACCCCCTTTTCAACTCTCAAAGTTCATCCCCTCACATTCAAATGGTTGTAATTGGAGGAGGTGGCACCAGAGGTGGCACTGGAGGTGGTGCCAAAGGAGGAGGTGGCCAAGGGCCACCACCTCCCCCTCCCAAGATATTTGCCAAAGTAGCTTCCAGATATGATCCTTTGGCCCTTCCCCCTATCCTTCATGACCTACTTGAAAATTACATGAAGAATTTACCAAAGTTCATGAGAGAGGGAGATTTAATGACAACATAGCACATAAACTTTTTCGACCAATTCGATGATATCCTCGACATTGAGCATGAGCATGTTTATTTGAGACTTTTATTGAAAACCTTTGAAGGCATCTTATGACACACTAGAAATCACCTTATTAAGGTAGTGGGGAGAGAGAAAATATCACTTTTATTACTTGATAGAATTTGGGGCCTTGAGAAAAAAGAATCCGAAGTCAGCCTTAGAGTTCATCCAAATTTTTAATAAAATTTATCATAAAATTCTGGCAGAGGTTAAACCCTCACAACCTGCAGCTAAAGTAACTTTCGTAGGAGATTTTGAGCTAGACTTTGCCCTACTTTTGAGAGAAAGGAGATATGTTGATCTCACCAGAATGAAAGACGATGCCATCGAAATTGAGTCAAACATGATGGCATATGGTAAACTGAAAGCGAAGGTCGAAACAGGAAACAAAGACACTAAGTGCTTCGGGGAGAAAGCTAGAAATTCCGGATCTGGGAAGTTTGTTGAGGACAAAATGGATGATATGGCCAAAATAATAAAAGAATTATCAAACAAGATCTCCCGAATGGAATTAGACCAAGCTAAGCCTGATCCTTTTGCTAGGAGATACTTTAAAAGGAATCCAAATCCACAGACCCAGCTGAGACCGGTTAAAAATGAGGATCAGAAAATCAAAGCTCGTTTCAAAACAAAAAACTTTATGCAAAGTGATGATGCATAAGATTTTGAGGGATTTGATGAAGATATAGGCAACCTTAGTGATAATGAATAAGAACCTCACCTGACTAAACAAGATTACGAAAGGTGTTTAGACCAGGAACCACTGTTTGGAGACGAGGTAAGTATAAATAATATGGGGACTCCAATTATCAAGGAATCATCGAATCTAAAATGGCCAAGCTCCAACAAAAATATAATTTAAGGCCTAAAGATAAAAAAAATAAAACTGATCCACTAAAGAAAATTTTGTCGAGAAGTAAAAAGAATGAGACCTCTCAACCATCCACTAAAAGTCTAATAGCCAAAACAAAGACAGTTGAGATGAAAGATACCAAGACAAAGACGACCGAAAGAAAGGAAACATAAACCAATAGAACAAAAAAAAGAGACATGGATGTACCATCCAGAGAAGCCGAAAAGACGATTGTAAGTTTCAATATAGAAAGAAAAATCAATAAAATTAAAATTCTGGCACCTCTGGTTGAACTGGCAAAAAATCCAATGTATAGAAAACAAATTTCCAAGATGATCAATTTCTCGGATATTGAAAGTCATGCAGATTCTATTAATTTGGAAGATGATAATCCTACTATAATGTTTGGTCTACATATCGAAAATGCCAAAGATCATGTCACTCCTTTTTATATCACGTTGATTGTGCATGATCACTTGCTACACAACTGTATGTTGGATTATGGAGCCTCACACAACTTAATTCCCAAATCCATTATGGAAAAACTAGGCCTCCAGGTGACTAGACCCTATCGAGACTTGTATTGTTTCAATTGAAGAAAAGTTAAGTGCCTCGACATGGTTAAATATTTAGTAGTTAATCTTGTACATATCCCTGTGAAAAGTATTATCTTCATATGTAGTTGTTGTTGATGTTCCTACAACGTATGGCATGTTGTTGTTTGGGTATTGGGGTGCTAAACTTGGAGGATCACTGCAACTGGATATGACTTATGCCACAATCCCGATCTTCGTCGAACAGTTCACATGTCTGTACAGGGAGACAAGATTGGCATATACTATAAGTGACCCACAAAACCCAAATAACTATCCAGTATATGTCATTGATCAAGATTTAGGGAAATTTATATTATCAATTGATGATAGTTTAGATGAATGTACAGAACAAAATTGTACAAAAGAAGAAAAACAAAAAACAGAAAAAACAAATAAAAATGCAAATAGTGTAGGAGTTTGGAAGATTTATTTTGATGGTGCTTCGTCGTGGGAAGGAGAAGGAGATGGGGTATTGTTTGTGGCTCTCGATGATGAATTTACTATTCCTTTCTCATATAGATTGCAATGGGACATCGAATATACTAATAAAGTATGTGAATACGAGGCTCTT
>ML792481.1:135712-150577 GCA_009831015.1 Picea engelmannii | reverse complement strand
AACATAAAATCCCTTTAAAGCAGGGCGTAAAACCTTTCAGGAAGAATCTCAGACAAATAAATCCTATACTGCTACCTGTGATAGAAAGAGAGGTAAAGAAACTCCTAGATGCAAAGATCATTGTTCCACTCAGGTATTCCCAGTGGGTAGACAATTTAGTTCCAGTCAGGAAGAAAAACAATGAAATCAGACTTTGCATGGATTTCATAAACTTAAATAGATCATCCCTCAAAGATAATTATCCACTACCTAAAATGGATCAGTTTTTGGAGAAAGTGATCGGAGCTAATATAATGTATATGATTGATGGATTTTTAGGTTATAACCAAATTTCAGTCCATGAGGACGATAAAGAAAAAACTGCGTTCAGTACCCTGTAGGTTACCTTCATGTATGATAAAATTCCATTTGGTCTAATGAACACAGGATCCATTTTCCAATGAGCGATGGACATTGCCTTCATCGAAAAAAGAGATAAGTTTGTTGTAATTTATCTTGATGATTTAACCGTGTTTTCTAAATCTGATGTAGAGCACTTAATACACCTAACACAAACGTTCAATAAATGTCAAAAATTTGGTTTGTCTCTGAACCCCAAGAAATCTCATTTTTCAATGAAGGAAGGTAAACTCTTGGGCCATATAGTATCTAGAGATGGAATTAAAATCGACCTGAAAAGGGTTGAAACTATAGATACAATAAATATTCCTAGGAACAAAAAGTAAATCCAATCTTTTTTAGGAAAAATAAACTTTTTAAGAATATTTATTCTGAACTTCGTTGAAATTGTAAACTTGATTACATATATGCTAAAAAAGGATAACAAGGTCAAATGGAAAACTGAAGCTAAAGCGTCCTTCAAACGTATCAAGAAAGTTATAGGGGAATCACCCATGCTCACCAGTCCTGATTACATGAAATAATTTTTTATCTTCTCATTCACATCTGAACATACGATTGCAGTTGTACTCTTACAGAAGAATGAGGAAAGGCTCGAACAACCGATAGCATTCTTCAGAAAAATCCTCAAAGACGCAGAGTTGAGATACGACATACTGGAAAAATAGGCATACACAATGGTGAAGGCCCTAAAAGATTTCAGGACCTAGGTGTTGCATTCTAAAATAATCGCCTATGTACCCACCAGTTCCATCAAAGATATATTAGTTCAACCTGATAGCGACAATAGGAGAGGCTGATGGCTTGCCAAGATTCAGGAATTAGATCTTGAAGTAAAACTAACAAAACTCGTCAAAGGTCAAGGCTTGGCTAAGCTATTAGCTGAATAAAATTTCAGAGCACTTGGGATAAATCATTTACAAGATTACAGAGAACTTCCATATATAGAAGAGTTTGATGTGGAGACTCCTGAAACTCATGTTCAATAAAAAATCTCTTCCTCGGCTTGGTATAGAGACATAGTTTCCTATATATTAACTCTTAAGTGCCCTCGTGATATGACTCCTTCCAAGGCGAGGATGCTAAAACTGCACTCGGTAAAATACTGTATTATTAACAATCATATGTATTTGAAAGACCCCTTGGTATTTTTATTAAGATTCCTAATCAAATCCGAAACAGTGAGTGTAATAAATGAGTTTCATGAAGGGGTGTGTGGAGGACATTACATCTAGAGGGCGACGACCTATAAAATCCCGAGAGATGGATACTATTGGCTGAAATTATTTACAGACATGAATACTAAGGTCAAAGCATGTAACCCCTGTCAATTATTCTCAGGCAAACAAAAGCTTCTTGTGCTACCTTTAACCCTAGTCAATACAGAAGTTCCATTTCAACAGTGGGGTCTAGATTTTATCGAAGAGATCCATCCGCATTCAAGTGCACACCACAAATGGATTATGACCGCTATGGACTATTTTACTAAATGGGTCGAAGCCATTTCGAAAAGAAATGCAACAAACTCAGTGGTGATTAATTTTTTGGAAGAAAACATTTTATCTAGTTTTGGTTGTCCTTAGAAGATAGTTACAGATGATGCCTAGGCATTAAAATCCATGGCGATGGTTGGTTTTTTTCAAAATTACAATATTGTACTGGGACATTCCACGACTTACTATCCTCAGGGAAATGGATTGGCTAAATCATCAAATAAGAGACCAATCACCATAATAAAAAAAGTGCTGACTGAAAATAAGAAAGCCTAGCATGTTCATCTGAAATACGCTTTGTGGACGAATCAGATAGGCACTAAGAAGTCGATCGGAATGCCCCCTTTCCAAATGGTGTACGGGACTGACACGGTACTACCCATAAACTTGCCCCCCTCGGTAATGAAGCTCTAGCAAGATTCAAAGGAAGAACCTAATGATATCAACCGAAGAATTAACCAGTTAATAGAGGTCTAGTAGAACAGGGCTGAGGTAGATGAGAAACTCTAGAAATACCAAGACAATATGAAAGCCCTATTTGATAAAAAGGCTAAATATAGGGAGTTCCTTCCCGATGACCTCATTTTGAAATGGGATGCTAGGAAGGAGGATGCTGACAAACATGGAAAATTCTATCACATATGGTGTGGACCTTTCAGGGTCATAGCTTTTGAAGGAAATAATTTGTTCTTATTGGAGAACCTCGACGAGCAAGTTCTTAACGCCCCCATCAACGGACGTTACCTGAAGCACTTTATGCAATAAAATGTTTCCAAACTCTCACTGTGTATACCGGTTTGATTTCCATGTTTTGATTCACAATTTCCATTTCTTTGGTAAGTTTCCACTTTCACTGTAAATACAACTAGGTTTGTTGATTTCATAAAAAATAGAAATATCAAAAATAAGTAACAACTACTATATCTTTTTCGAGAAGTTTATGACATTTCTCGTGTTTATATTTATGCAGAATGCTCGCTGAGAGTTGAGAGATAAGAAGGTATCAGAAACACATTTCAGAACATTGATATTCTCTCAAAACAGGTGATAAATAAATGGTTTGCTTAGTTGAAAATATAAAGAAAATTTGAGGTATGAGCTTCTAATCCACTAAACCAAGTTGAATTTTTTAAAGAGATTTAGCTAAATATGAAGGAAGTCTTGTTCATATAAATATTATCACATGATCAACAACAAGAGAAATATAAGAATTATGGATTAATCCTAAAAGTCTTCTCTGATTTAAATAAAATTAAAATATCAAAATAAAAAATGAAATAAAATAAAATGAAATAAAAATGAAATATGAATAAAAGATCTTAAAAGAATACCAGAATCTCTGAAAAATCTTATGCGAGATTGACCCTACTCGCAACAAAAATTTTGAGTACTCTTATTGTTTTATCCTGCCCATCCCAAAGTTTTATTTTTCTTTGATTCTCTTTTTCCCCTTTTTGGTCTTCACAGAGGGAAGATTTCGTCTTAACTCTGAAAACTCAGAAACATGTCTTAAAATAATGTTGGATGAGAATTTATATGCCCCTCTCAATTTAACTGAAAGAAAGTATGTCTAGGTTAATACTGATGACTTTAGCCTTTCTAACAGACTCAAACTGATTATTTTCGCTCAAGGCAAGTCCCTAGAAAGTAAAATCTCCCCATGAGAACTTCCTTATAGGAGAAGGTGTTTTAAAGGTTGGAAGAGGAATAACCCATCATAATCAAAGTGAGTTGACAGACCTCTATTGCTAAATTATAAACAAATATCGTCCCTAGTATTTTACATACAAATTGATTTCCCCCACTTCATGCAAGTCCCTAGAAAGTAAAATCTCCCCATGAGAACTTCCTTATAGGAGAAGGTGTTTTAAAGGTTGGAAGAGGAATAACCCATCATAATCAAGGTGAGTTGACAGACCTCTATTGCTAAATTATAAACAGATATTGTCCCTATTATTTTACATACAAATTGATTTCCCCCACTTCATGTTTATAAAAAATATATAAGAAATATGGTGAAAGGAAATTCATTAAATGATTGCCCCCATCTAGTCCAAAAAGAGATGATGAAAGGAAATTCATTAAATGATTTCCATCATCTCAACATTTAAATGCAAAATGACTAATTGAAGTGGTGAAAGGAAATTCAATGAGGGAATTAGATAACTTCACCGGCGTACTGAACAGGCTGACTAGCAGTGAAGCAATGTCTATGATATCTGCAAGGTTGTTATACATGTATTATAATGTACTCTGGTATTTAGTTCCCTTTTCGACAAGATTTACATTCTAAGCTGATATAGAACTCCCTAACTAAATCTTTAAAATCATTTTTCCTTGATACGAACAAGATAGAATAGAGTCTGATAGATGGGTTAAGGTTGTTTTTATTATCTTAAGAAAATCCGAATACATTTTTAAGAAAGAGGAATTTCAAATAGCCTAACTGAAAGTCATGATTTGATGTGTTTTGAAGGTTTTTTAAGTTACGGTTGAAACTCTTGTTTTAGTATGATCTTTTTCCAAAAGTGTTCCACAAAAATGCAATAATGACTCCATTTACCCAATAAAGGCACTTGGTCTACTGTTCTTTTTCATCTCACAAGGAGACGTGATCCCTAGATGGAGCCTATGTTGGAACATATCTAAATTTCTGAACTTTAGTCTTTAAATAAATTATGTTTCCTTTTCAAATAAAATAGCGTGCGCTTGATTCTCGCCATTGATGAAATCTACCATCAAATCAAACGATATTAATATCTTAGAAGTTATGGATCTGCCTACTCGTTAAAGAGTCAAATCTCTATAGAATACTTTGGAATTTCAGGTTTTGGAGTTTCATAGTTCAGGCGTTTCAACATGCCTCACTTCCAAAGTCTCGATACGTGAAAAACGTTCAAAAGATCCAAGTCACCACACACGTATACCCCTTAACCTTTGACGTATCTTTCCAGAAATGACCTGTCGTATTTTTTAAATGAAGTTAAGTAACCAAATGAATGAAGTAATAAATAGTTAAAAAGAAACTAAAATCCAATTGCAAAATAAAATAATAGTTACACGATTTCGGAAATCGGGTCATCACCATCTATCATATCACTACTATCCCGAAGCCTGAACTCCCGAAATGTATTAATATTTAAGCTGGATTAATTAAATATTAAAAAATATTAATGATTATTTAATTACAATGTGATTTCGCGTGTCAGGGATCTTTCCTTGAACGACTATCAATATCCCGAGATCCGAAACCACAATTTTTTTTAGGTTAATCACGATTATTTAAAAAGGTAAAAATGATTAAAATTAATTAATAACATCGCGATTTTGCATTTCGAAAGTCATAGCTCGAACTGTTATAGGACATCTTGAGATCTAAAATTCCAAAATTTACTTAACGATAAGTGCATTTATCTGATGCATTAATGATGATTATCTCATAATTAATCCATCACCAAATAATGACTCGAATAAATTCAAATTTCATCTATTCTTTTCCCAATCATAAACCACCAAACAATTAATGACATTAATAATTGATTTACGAAAATCATTCCAAATAAGATCTTGGACCACCACCTAAATATTATTCATTAAGGAAAGTAAATGCTTCGTCAGTAGAGGTATTGGTTAATCGATGCAATTAAAGGAAAAGAGTATTGAATTTGAATTTCATTGTGCATTTTCCCCGGATGGGGTGATAGTGCCGACCACCTGGCGTACAGAGGGAGAGCGGAGGAGCCAGCAAGGCAGTGAGCCATGTGACCTGCTTGTGCCAACCACCATCGACTCTATCTCCGTCTTCTTGTGATACTCTCCCTCTTCCGAGAACCGACTCCAGTGCTCCTCCACTACCCTGGCCTGGTTTTTCTTGCACATTCATGGTGCTCACGACTCTTGGCCTTCTCTAGGTTCTCCCCTTTGGCCTGGAACGCCAAATCCATTTACACTGCCAAATCATGCTGTGACAACAAGGAAGACCGCGAAGGGGCTCTCCTTGGCATCCTCCTCGGCCTCGTGCATTGGCTTCTCCTCCTGGTTCTCCCTCAACACTTTCCTCGCCGCCCTTGCTGCCTGAGTTAGCACCTCTCAATTCCTCCACCTCACCTATCTCCTGCTTTGAGTGATTAGACATAATTGAAACCTTGTTGGGATCTTCCATATGCCACCTTGCCTCTCCTTCAACCTCCAGAAATTTCATTCCTCCCCTCGCGTTGGTTGCTGGTTCTTCAAAGTCGCCCATGGGGATGCCATCTCTTGTTCAAGCCAACCATAACAATGCATCAACATCTTCTGACTCCAAGCCAGATCTGCAGTTGAAAGATAATTTCACCAGCCTCTACGACTTGGTCTTCGAACTTCGTCAGGGAATGGAGGACCTCCAATTTAGGATGCATCTTATGGACAGAAGGATCTCAACCCTTCTCCAGCTCCTTTTTACCTTCCAAGATGCCTCTCCCTCCTACCCAGTGGGCGTGGCTTCAGAAGGAGTTCCCTCCTCAGCAGGTGATGACCAGAATGTCAGGATGTAGAGTGTAGCAGAGGTCGTTGTGGAGAAGGTCCAGCAGGAGGACATAGAAGTGGTCACAGCCACCGGTCAGCAAGTGCACACTCCATTGGGAGACGCTAGGACAGCTGCCAACAGGGACGAGTGCACTGTGGACGACAACATGCATTTGGAAAACAGAGGGACACATGTTGAGGAGGAACCGTGGCCAGGTTACCTGCCCGGTTACATGCCAGATTACTTGCCAGGTGTCTAACCCCTCAAGGGATCTTTTCTTTTTTAATAGTTTCCCCTCTAGTTTCATTTTAGTCATCTCAGCTTTGTTTCTTAAGACTGGTAGGATCTTAGATGCTAAACTTACCTAGTTGGATGAACTGGTTTCTCCCTTTTGGGGCAGTTCAGTAACTACAATCTGGATGTTATCAAATTTTGTAACTATGGTCTGGTTTTTTGAAGGCCCTTATATATAAAACCACTTATATAAAATATATATATATATCTATAAAAAAAAAATTCATTGTGCATTTTTACTGAGAAAAAAGTTTTCAAGATAATGAATTTTGTGCATTCCCTATGATAGATAACAAAGTTCTATGGCCTGATACCATTGCTCCATGAAAAGAAACTAAAGCGTCTGGTGAAAGTTTGATCAGAAACACATATGTCCTTTCTGACACCTTGCCCAGAAGCATAGACACAATTAAATCCTGGACACAAGTATTCAATATTCTAAAGTATGAATTGGTCAATTGCTCGGATGATTCAGGTGATGAGGAGATGGAGACCCTGGCTACCAAATACAAAAATGTGGCCCAATCATAGCTACATAATATAGCAGCAAGGCCTAGACTCCTGCCTTACAATGATATGGTCGGTTGGGCACTAGAAAATGTTGATATCCTGACCGGGACCATATTCAATTCAAAAAAGGTCATAGTTGGGTCTTTCCAGCCAGAAAATTTACAAGTAATGTAAAAATTGTCTCCAACACCCAATTTCATTTACAATGCCATTTTCCTAGTAGACTTTGACAAGAAGGAATGTGTCCAATATGGAAAAAACCTACCCGACTTAATTAAGGATTGGTACTCTCGCCTTGAGAAGTTCAGAGCTGACTCCCATGGCGTATACGTAGTCTCTTCACTAGAGCCTCACATAATGTATATAGAAATGATGATGTGTAGACTCTATGGGAGGGAAAACACATACCATTTCTTGTTACAGTGGGTGCCTATTATGCACACGATGGTAGAGGGGTATTCTTTTGATTAGGCCAAGATGTTTTCATACAGTTTTCTTAGGAAGATTACATAATATCAGTCATGGAAATCCAAGGGGAAACCTTCCCCATTCTTCATGTTGTCTTATATCATGGACATCGTCTATTTTATGACACCTTTTCATCTGATGAGTTGGAACTGGACTACAAATAATGTTGATCCCATACATGTTTATCATTCGAAACTCTGGGAGGACAAAGAAAAATATTTCTTCTATGAAATTTGCAACTGGGTGGTGGCACCAATGCATACTGTTATATATGGTTTCCCACCTCCTAGGATTTCTGACAAAATTGTGACTAATCTGGGAAAGATAGCATACTAGTACATTGAAGAGCATTTCTCCTATATTAGGATTTGCAATTGTTCGATTCCTCCACATGCTATGCCTATATTTCTACCAGATCGATTGGTGTGTCATGAAATAGCACATCAAACTGTGCATGGGGGGATTAGTAAGGAGATGAAAGAAGTATAGAAAAGGGTATGGCCCACCTTCCCCCTGCAGATTGGTACATTTTCTCTGTTGGATTTTGACCATTCAAAAGTAGAGGTCGCGGCCCTGGATGAAATCAAGCTGGTCAATATCGAATTCAATAAGCACGATCAACTGAATATTGTAGGTAATCACATGGACCTCTGCAATTTGAAGATATATGAACATGAATATTCTCCTCGGGAAGAATTATTCTGAAGAGCAAGGTCCTATCAGGAGGTCTTAATTCAATTTCAAGCTCTAGCTCTAGATAAATTGGTTGAGTTTTATAGCTTCCAGAAGCATCAAAGAAATAGCCTTCCCAAAGTATTGTAGGGAGAGAACCTAATACCTACAACTACACAACAAGTTAAGACCCAAAGCTTGGAAACAGGGAGCTCCATTAAACAAGATGCTTAAGAAAGTTTGGAGAAGACTGAGGTTTTGACTCAGAAGGAATACACCACATTAACAGATCCACCAAGCGATCATGTTGAAACTCAGACTGAGGCCTTGATAAAAAAGGGAGAAGAAAAGCCATTGTCCACACTGGGAAAACCAACTATTGACACAACCAATAAGTATCCATCCACTGAGATAGGAAATCCTATCCAATCCATCACACCCTTAGAGTTCGCTAGAGGGAACCTGACTGTAAAAGTTGTATTCATAAAAGATCTTATACCTATTTCGACAGAAGAGATGCCTCCTTCGAAATTCTTCTTCAGTAAGAAGAGAAGGGTGGTAGTAATAAGAGAAACACATCAAATGGATGGTGTGACTATCAATAATCACAATGTGATATTGGATGTGCAGGCCCTAGAAGAAGAAAAAAATTCTACAGATGTTGCAGGCTCACTAGTAGTTTTTGAAACAAAAAACCAGTTTCCATTGGGCAACCTGAAGGAGAAGTTGAAGCAGAAGGATCTGCTGGTGAGCAGGTTGTAGGATAAAATAAAGACTGTAGAGAAGGAAGTCAGGAGCGATATGAAAAAGACTTTCAAGAAGATTAGAGTTTGTGATACATAGGAAATCCTGCAGTTCAAATACAGTCTCAATGAAATGCACAAGAACACATAAGCGAGTAGAGAATGGGCCTTTCAGCAGGGAGAGTTGGTAAAACAACTACAGGCCAGAATAAACTCGACTGAAAATACAGCTGTAGATATGATATTTTTCCAAGCAAAGACATTGGAGGTGTGTGAGAAGTTGGGATCTACGCAACAAATCCTTTTCACTAAGGTAGAAGTTGTCCAAAACCATTTTCGGGTGTTCAACCAATCCTTGAATAACATTTGTTTAAAGGAGAGAGAGGTTATTGTTGATCAAGCCACTTTCCAAGAAGCAGTTGTGGCATCGAAAAGAGAAGGAGTATCTATGGTCTTTATATTGTCTCCCTCGGAACAAACCAAAGGCGATATTATACTGAATAACTGGGAGACTAACATAGCTAAAAGTAAAATAATGGCTAAGGAAGTGAAGAAGGATTGTGTAGAAACTTTTCATTCACTTGACAAAGAGTCATTAGGCCTCGGAAAAGACAATATCTCTGAAGTCTTGGGACAAGTTGATATAGCAAAGAATCAACTTAATATCAAGACAAACATGGAAGAGGCTTGGGCTAAAATCTTGCAATTAAAATGGATTGATATTACTCAGACAGATAGGTGGCTAGTGAAGCCCAGTCTGCAGCTATAGTCTATAGTTTCAGAAGACAGGAGCATGGAAGGTAGAATGTCTCACTTAGAAAATAAATTATATATATTTGAGGCAAACGAATTAACAAAGCCATATAGATTGTTGATACAATTCATGGGCATGTGCATTAAATGTGTTGAGAAAGGAAAATGTGGCACTTCCAGGAACCACTGATATAACCTATGCACATCATTAGTACAGATCATGATTAGAATACCAACTGATTCTGAGCTGGAGAATGAGAAGGCAAAACGCCTCTGCTAGCATAGCGAAGAGACAAGGGAGATGCAAGTGAAGTGTTTTAGATTTTACATTTTGTAATTTTACTATTTTAGAAATAAGGAGAATTCCAACCACTTAGGGTTGAGAACCTTTTGTATAAATACAAGTTTCAAAGATTAATCCAAGGCTTCTTCTTTCCATATTGTAACTAAGAAAACTCATCCTTTGTGAGTATTAATACAATTGCAGACATGGATTCCAAATTTTGTGCAGTTTGAGTTATGTGCCTTTCTTGTATTCCATATCTCCAGTTTTCTTTATGTTACTCCTTGATAAGTCAATGATCGCAACTTAGTACAACATCTATTGTAATCACATTTTATTTAGTTATTCAATAAGCAAGCAATTTTTCCTATGTACTTGCTATTATCAAATAAAAGACCTACAAGGTACTTGGATCACTATATCATATATCCTTTCAGGGGTGCACTCTACATTTTCTTCTACTGTAAACAAGGTAAGATTCATCTGTCATTGATGCCTTAGTTTTTTTTAAACAGCTTTGTAATTTTCTCCCTCATCATGCAACTTGATTAATTGACTCAGATGATGAAACACGACCTATGTTCTGTTCAGCTATTAATTTCATTTGAGGATTTAATTCTCACACAACTAACAGAAGAAAAAGCACCTTTAAAAAAAATTTCTTAAATTTCTGATGCCTGACATTATTCTTTGAGCCTTAAGTTTAATCTCAGGAACAACACGATCATTGTATTTCCTTTTAATTTAATTCCTCTCAAGATTTGGTTATGAGGTAAGAGGGTGTAGTTTTCCATATAGGTAATTTTCGATAACTATCATCCAAGATCTAAAAATGCATCATTATTGTGCCCATGTATGCCTATTGGAATATTTGAACTTGACACATGAAAATTAGAGACCAAGATGCTTCCATGGTATCCTTGGATGTTTTCCCATTCCATATGTAAAATTCCATATAAACCTTTGGAAAAATGTGAAAGGCAAAGGTTCTGAAAATATTTAAGCTACACAAAGGCATGTCTAAGAGGAGGGGATCTTGATGCTCTGCAATCCATGATCCATGAACCACATAAGGACTAAGCCATCAAACCTTGAAAGAAATTAATAGCACCATAATAGCTAGAGGAAATCTATAGTCAAGGCTAAAAATTTACTTGGCCTAACACATAATTATGTTAGTTGATAACTAGGCCCAAGAGGCAATGATAGAGAATGATAATATTGTTGGCATCTAAGTCACCTCCAAAATCACAAAAACTGTCATCACAAAGTTCAAGTTCAAGTTGGTTGTTGACCTCTAATAAATTCAAAAAAGAAAGTGAAAGAATTTGATAAATGCATTAAGACACAATATTTCTATCCATGGCCCTTTTTTAAAAATATATTTTGTTTTAAGTTTGGAAATAATTTTCTCCTGTCCTGAATAAAATGGTGTTGGAAACCCAAATTGAAAGAAGAGTGGGACCCTTATCAATGCATCTTCTGTGGCCTTCAACCCAAAACTAGAATCTTAAAATGACTTATAAAAGTAAAGGCCTCTATTTCCTTGTGTAATGTTAGCTACAACATAATTTCTTAACTACTTTCCAAAGTACTCACTTATTTTCATGAACTAGTTCCGCTCTAAGAATTAAATAGTTTTGTGATGCATGGAAGGAAGGTTCTAAATAGTATTAGAGATAAGGATGAATTCCTCCACTCAACAAGAAAAATAATGTCCCATTTTCATATCTTAAATAGGACATGTAGACAAATCATAACAACCTTGAATATGAATTTCTCTTTGTCGTATAAAGAAATAAAAAAAATTCACTATCATAATATCCTCTATATTTTAGGGATTTTGTGTGATGGTAATGTGGTTGTATTTTTTACCAGTGTCTCAACTAATTTTATGTTCAACTTCAACAAGTGTGTGCTAAGAATTCCCTTTCTCCTTTCTTTGTATTGTTGATGAAAATGCTCATCAAGTCTTCTTTGGTTGGAAATGGAGGACTTGATAAGATTATTCATCAAAGAACAAGGGCCTCCTTCATCAATGGTTTTATCATAGCAACAATTGAAAGTCAAAACAAAGATATATATGTGGCAACAAGGTTGTGGGACAACATAAAGACTTCTAGTAATGAATCTTGGTGGTAGTCAATGTCATTTCTCCTTTTTATTCATGCTTTCTAGAAAAGTCTCAAAATTTGTATTCCATCCTAATGCCAATTAATGTGGTTGAATTTTACCGATATGAATCCTCAAATCATGCATTTTAGTATGGGTAGATATACTAGATATACTAATTGTGATTTCAAGGAGTAATTTATCATTTTCAAATTTAGTCTTGACACACAACAACCAATAGGGATGTTTTGCATGCCAATTTGGCATGCACAATAGCCAATAGGGTTGTGTGCGTGCCAATTTGGCATGTACAACAACCTAAGTGGGAATGGTATTAATATATTAGTGGATAAGTGGGCATAGTGTTCATGGATGAGCAAGGAAGGATTTATTCAATTAATGTGATTAATATGATGAACCTTGGTGATTGTGATAAACAAATATCAACCATGGTCATTGGTGGTAAACAATGATCAATATGGTTGATGATGGTCGAGGATTATTGAGAAATTGAGATAAGTGGGTTGGGGGGAAAGTGGATTAGGTGGTTAATGGGTTAGTTCATTGATTTATTAGCCTAATGTTGAGTGATAGCCCATGTTAGTCAGCATATATCAATATGGGTTAGGGTGTTATAGGTTAGTGGATTACAACAAATATGGTCAACAATGGTTGACCATGATTGACTATGGTACATAATGATTAGTAAGGTCAAATGTGATCAATGATGGTCTATGTATTAAATGATGATGGAGGTTGGATGAGTTAATGGGGTTATTAGTTTAGGAGGTTTTTGGTTGATGGGATTATCATTATACATGGTTAATGAATTAATGGATGTGTGGGCATGGCATCCATGGGATAGTGGTTAGTGGGTCAATGCAGTTCATATGGACCTTAGTGAGTATGGTTTATATTGTCAACGAAATTCAACCATGGTCAATGAATATTAACGATGGTTGATATGGCCCATGAGGGTATATGGTTAATGAGTTACTGAGATTAGTGGGTAGGGGGTTATAGTGGATTAAATTGTTAATGGGCTAGTTTGTGGGTTAGGAAGATGTGCCTAGTGTTGACTGATAATCAACATTAGTCAACATAGGTGATAAATCACCCAAAATATTGCAGTGATGTTTTTTTGTGGATTTTGGTTTCCCAACTTTCATATATGACAATTTAACATGCCTATGTGAAGGTACATGCTTATAACACCATTTTTAAATTATTAATACTTAGTTATTTTTTGTTTTGATTTTGTCACTTAATGCAGTATACAAAAATGACAAGTGACCTACCATTAGTGGACCCTTTTTAATTATAAACCTTTGTTAGATTAATTTCTTACTCTTTTAAATTTATTAATGTTATTAAAAAATGTGCAAACAACATTTTCATTGAAAATGTTGGACAAAATTTGATAGAATTAGAAGGTATACAAAAAGAAATGGAAATATAGTTCAAAGGAAAATTTATGTTATTTCCCTTCAAGACTTTTGTGATGGGAGACAAAGTATATTTTAGAGCTAATTCAAATGGTTATTTATCTATGAGAATATTTATAAAACATTAATAGGGTTGTTTTTCATGCCAATTTGGCATGCACAACATCCAATAGGTTTGTTGTGTGTCAAGACTACCTTTGAAAATGATAGTCTTGATAGGCCGCAGTCCATGCTCCATGAACCACATAAGGACTAATCCATCAAACCTTGAAAGAAATTAATAGTGCCATAACAGCTAGAGGAACTCTGTAGTCAAGGCTAAAAATTTACTTGGCCTAACACATAATTAAGTTAGTTGATAACTAGTCCCAAGAGGAAATGATAGATAATGATAATATTGTTTCCATTTAAGTCACCTCCAAAAGCACAAAAATTGTCATCACTAAGTTCAAGTTCAAGTTGGTTGTTCACCTCTAATAAATTAAAAAAATAAAGTGGAAGAATTTGATAAATGCACTAAGACACAAGTGTATTTCTGTCCATCACCCTTTTTTTTAAATATTTTTTGTTTTAAGTTTGGAAATAATTTTCTCATATCCTGAATAAAATGGTGTTGGAAGCCCGAATCACAAGAAGAGTGGAGCCCTTATCAATGCATATTTTGTGGCCTTCAACCCAAAACTAGAATCTTAAATAACTTATAAAAGTAAAGTCCTCTATTTCTTTGTATAATGTTAGCTACAACATAATTTCTTAACTTCTTTCCAAAATACTCACGTATTTTCATGAACTAGTTCCACTCTAATAATTAGATAGTTTTTGTGATGCATGGAAGGAAGGTTCTAAATAGTATTAGAGATGAGGAAGGTTCTAAATAGTATTATAGATAAGTATAGAACCCAATATTATGTGTTTTCATGGTCTCTTTCAATGGTTGCATCTTCTTCCTGCAATATTCATCAAGATGTCCACCTTTATGATAAAAGGAACAAGGCCTAAGTGGATTTTTCTTCTTTAACTTGGTTCTTCATTTTAGTTTAATGAATTGGTGAGACTATTGATGGTATGGAGAGAAATATTGATTGGAATATTGATGGAAACATGATTGTGAGTAGGATGTGATGAATAGATTTAGACTAATGTGTTTGTAATTCAAGGTGTAAGTTGATATTTATTACTGCCAGAAATT
>ML792481.1:114510-129839 GCA_009831015.1 Picea engelmannii | reverse complement strand
ATTAGTATATTATTAGAAGCACATATTGATCTTGGTGATGATTATGAGTTGTTGTGTTATGCTTGGTTGATGCACATATTTGAGAGTTGTCTTGGTGATTGATCTTGATGAGTAGATCTGATTTGGTTGATAAGATTTATGAGACAAGTTTTTTGGATAGGTTGTTGTGACAATTTATTCATACAGGTTTGGTGCATGGTTGATGCACTCATTGATGGTATAGGTTGAGGTATAGGTTGGTGCATGGTTGATGCACTTGTTTATGGTACAGGTTGATTACAGGTTTTTTGGTACAGGTTGGTTCATGGTTGATGCACTTTTTTATGGTATAGGTTGATTACAGGTTGAGGTATAGGTTGATTCATGGTTCAGGTTATTGGTACAGGTGTTTTGGTGTAGGTTGATTGGTATAGGTTTACAACAGTATATCTCATAGTGATAGTGTGACAATGGCTCCATCATTCTACTTATACATTAGGGTGGTTGGATGGGGCAAGGACAGGTGGTTGTAGTTGGAGAAATTAAGGGTTTGTAGCCTCCTTTGGGTTGTAACCAGAGAATTGGGGAGTTGGAGGTTCCCTCAAGTTGTAGCCTGAGAAACTAGGGGGTTGGAGCCTCCTTCCAGTTGTAGTTGGAAAACAAAGGAAGTTGGTGCTTCCAATGAATGTAATTCTTAAAGACATATAAGAAAAAGCATTATGTGGTTTTCTCCCACTTTGGGTTTCCATGTAAAACACAGGTGTACTGTGTATGTGTGTGATTGCTCATTTGTTCATTGTTTATTTACTCTACATCTATTGGATAATAATGCTACATTAATATAACACTTGCATTTTATGGTGAAAAAGGATTAAATTGCTCTATTACTGATTCACCCCCCCTCTCAGTAATCCAACATTCCTTGGTAAGGATTTCAAAGATGGGCCATTCTTTTGGGATGAAGAACGAGAATCATATATTATTGATGGAGAAAAACCACAATCTAATGGTGTTCAAGTAAAAATTAGTAAGTAAACTCATTTTCATTGTGGTTTTTTTTATTGCAATCATTAATTAAATATGTAATTTATTTGTCAAATTAACAAAATGGCCTTTGAAGTTTGAAATAAACTTGCTGACATGTAATAGGTGTAGATGGAAGTGCTATACTCGACAAGTTCATTATGTACCACATGGAATTTATGAACAAATGGATTGATTTGTATGATAAAAAAAGAGAAGAAGTGTTAGAATCAAGGAAACAATTTAAGAGATCAAACCCAAGGAATACCCCATTTCCTACTGATCTATAAGGGGAATGGGGCAAAGATTGCACACTAGAATGGGTTACTGAACAAATTCAAAATCAAATAGAAGATGTGCGTATAGATTCAAACATAACAGAAGATGAAATCAACATGTATAGAGGATGTGAAAGAAAGGTACAGTTGGAATTTTACAAAATGTTGTTTCCTTACAGTTTCAATACTATTAACTATTTTAATATTCATCATTTTATTTGTTTTAACCAAAATAAATGGTCTTTCCCAGGCGAGGAAATATCCAACAATGTGGGCATATGGTCGAAATTATCGTGTAGATTGTGTAGATGTAAAGAGGTGATCCTTATATTGTGGCATCATGGTTGACTTCAAACAATCCATTCAATCAAGCTCAAAAGATAAGAATATTATTGAAGGAAATCTACAATATGTTGGGAAAATAAAAGACATTATTGAGTTGGATTATCTCTCTTTTAAATGTTGTATGTTTAAGTGTATATGGTATGAAGCATTTGAGAGGACACGAAGACATGATACCCATAGTGTATTGTTTTCTATAGATTCCTCAAGGTTCCTACTGAAGGATAAGGAGCCTTATGTTCTACCAATTCATTGTGAGCATGTATTTCTATAACTCAAACTGAAATAAGAGATAGTGATCAATAATGTATTAACAGATTGTTTATTGTGAATATATACATGTGTTTATGAATCAATACAAATTTTATAACATACACATAATATATGTATGTACTCATTCATGTGAAGGTATTTTTCTATGAAGATATTCTTGATCCGAAATGGTTGTTTGTCATACATTATGATCCAAGATTAAGGCATGTATTTGATGATGCATTAGTGGATATTGATCAAAACAATGATGGCGAACAAAATGAGAGATATGGATTAGAGAACATCAAATAAATTAACATCCATGATGATGTTGAAGATGCTTATGTTCAGGCACAAGAAGACAACAATCCAAAGTTAGATGATATTATGGAAGACAACAATATGGATGGTATACAAAATGATGATCCAAATACATCTAGTAAGAATATGGATGATCTATAGTCAAATTTCAATGAGGATGAAGATGATGCAGGTCAAGATGAGGATGATGATAATATTAACTACTTGAAAGATCATATGAACATTGACAATGATACACTAGATGACATTGTTGCAGACAATGATGTTGATGACCAAGACTTCTAGATTTCAGAATTATTTGTAATCCATGTTTAAAAAATGATGATTCTTATGGCCTAGTCTTTGAAATGGTTCAATATTATTTGTGTCAATACAAATCACCTAGTACAATATCGTTAAAGTGTTCAATATATGGTATGAATTGTTGGCAGAAAAAAATAGGATTACTTGTATGCTTCTTCCATCCATTTTATATAAACATATGTTCATGAAGACACAAAAGTTAACAAAATACTAATTAAATATGCAAGTATCTCAGAATGATTTGAATAAGCAACTTTGTTAACTTAATTATTTTTATATTGTTTGCATTTTAATGTGGGGCATAAATTTTTTATTATTTTTTATTAAGAACTAAACATAAAATAATTAAACAAAATAAAAGATTTCAATCACCTAGAATTAGGTGAAAATTTAATAAATTAAAGTTCAATTTTACTTTCCTATTTCATATCAAAATTACGTCAATAATCAATCTCAATGATTTCATTGAGTCTTAATTAAACCCTCCCATACTGTCAATGCATTCACCTAGTCTAACCATGTAATTATGCAAACGTGGAGGATGTCGAAGATTATGTAAGGACTTCATGCATCCTTAACTCTTGAAACCCTCGCATACCATCAAGGCATGTATCTCATCTAACCATGTCAAATTTTGACCTAAACCATAACCCCTAAGCCATTGACCCTTAACACCTTAAGCCCTAATCCATAAACCCTTAAGCCCTCAACCTTAGTTAAACACTAATCCCTTAAAACAAAATCCCTAAATCCCCTAACCCCCAAGCCATTGACCATTAAACACTTTAACACTAATCCCTAATCCCCTTAATCCATAAACCCATATGCCCTAAGCACTTAAACATTGATCCCCTAGCCCATAATCTCTAATCCATTAACCATTAAACTACCTAACCCATAAGCGCCAAATCCATAATCTATTGACTCTTAATCCCTTAAACCCTAATCCCTAATTCTTTTAACCCTTATACACCTCAACTAATTAACTATTTAGGGTAATCTGGATACATCTGGCGCTACTTCTAGTACAATTTTAGTATTTAATGAGGTTCAATGTGACCCTTGGCCTTCTACCTTCCCCCGCGACCTTTCTCCTTCCAACGTTTGTCTTGTTCCCTTTGTAATTATGAGTAACAAAGACAATGGTTACACTTCGAATTTGTCATCTAGAACGGGTGGGCCATAATGGATTTTGGCTATAGTGCCTCTCACCCACCATAATGACTATTTTGGACATCGAAACATCTTGGTTGTCCAAGTTTGATAATTGATCATCATGGGTTTCAGGCCTCCTCTTCATCCATTTGATTCATATTCCTTTCACTAGTTCCTTCTGCTATGACAATTGATGTTGTCCTTAATTCTCTATTCATGTCCTTAGATGAAGATCACACTATAAGGATGTTGAGTGCATCCTCATCTCAACATCAGTACCTGGCACCATATATCATATATCACATACCATTAAGGCATGTCTCGTCTCACCATGTCAAATTTTGACCTAAACCCTAACCTCTAATCCATTTACTCTTAAATCCTAGTTAATCCATAATCCCTAAACCCTTAAGCCCTCAATATTATTTAATCACTAATATCTTACCAAAAAATCCCTAAATCCCCTAACCCCTAAGCCATTGACCCTTAAATCCTAGTTAAGCCCTAATCCCTAAACCCTTAAGCCCTTGACCTTAGTTAATCACTAATCCCTTACCAAAAAATCCCTAAATCCCATAACCCCCAAGCCATCAGCCCTTAAACACTTAAACACTAATCCCTAATCCCATTAATCCATAAACCCATACACCCTAAGAAATTAAACATTAATCCCCTAGCCCATAATCCCTAAGACATTAACCATTAAACTACCTAACCCATAAGCTCCAAATCCATTATCTCTTGACTCTTAATCCCTTAAACTCTAATCCTTAATTCTCTTAACCCTTAATCCATGTACCCCTAATCCATAAATCCCATAATCCTCAAATCCCCTATCCACTTAACCCCCAACACCTCAACTAATTAACTATGTAGGCACATTTGATGCTAAACCCCATTCATTTCTCACTGTGAGACATTGATGGATGGCATTGGTGATGTGTTGGAATATCTTAATCGTTGTCATTTTAAGAGAGTTTCGACAAGAATTCCATAGATGTGAATGACAAATGATGACAATGAGACTGCATGATGAATGTTGATGAAAATGTGGACGATCTCAAAGATTATGTGGGGACATCAGGTATCCTTGAGTCTTGAAACCCTCACATACCATTAAGGCATGTGTCTATTCTAAGTGTGTCAAATTTCAACACATGCAGTAACAATTTGAAGAAATTTCAATGTTGGCCCCATTCACTGCTCACTATGCAACATCAATGGATGAAATTGGTGATTGGTGTGTTGGAAGAGGTTCAATGAAATTTCAAGAGAGTTCTGACAAATCCCTAACTCCCCTAACCCATGATCCATTTACCCTTAAATCCTAGTTAATCCCTAATCCCTAATTAACCCTTAAGCCATCAACCTTAGTTAATCAATAATACCTTAACAAAAAATCCATAAATCCCCTAACCCCTAATCCATCGACCCTTGAATACTTCTCACTAATCCCTAATCCATTAATCCATAAACCCCTATGCACTAAGCACTTAAACATTAATCCCCTAGACCATAATACCTAATCCATTAACCATTAAACTACCTAACTCGTAAGTGCCAAATCCCTTAGGTATTGACCCTTAATACCTTAAACCCTAACCCATAATTCATTAACCCTTAATCCTTGTACCTCAAATCCATAAATCCTCAAAGCCCCTATCCACTTAACCCCCAAAACCTCAACCAATTAACTATTTAGGATAATTTGGATACATCCAGTGCTAAATCCAGCACTACTTCTGGTGGAATTTATGGCGCTAACTGGGGTGTTAAATCAGGTGTTAAATGAGGTCCAATTGCTGATGCTAAACAAGGCATTATTTCTAGCGCTAAATGGGGTGCAATTTCCAGTGCTAAATGGGGAGCAATTTATGGCGCTAAATGGGGAGCAATTTCTGGCGCTATTAGCGCCTAAATTTTGTGTTCGGTGCAAAAAAAATGCCATGAATAGCTCCATCCCGATAAATAGCGCCGACTTGTTCAAAAAATTGAAGAAAAATACACTAAAACCATCTTTGGAAGCAAAAAAGGGAGCAAATCACAGGGATTTGTTGTAGTGAAAATAAACACATAATAATAATGCAACAGATAATTTAACACACAATTGACTCTTATCATTGATAAAAATACCACCAACTGCGTGAAAACCTTCCATGTTCCTCCCAGCCTTGATGACATTGCTCAGAACTCTCAACAATGGGTCACTCATGAGTTGGGACTAAACTCCACCCAGGTAAAGGAATTCTTAACTAGGATGATGTATCTCAGACAACACAAAAAATTCCGTCACAGGTGCCAACTTGAAATGATAGCCTACAATCCATGATTCCCCACATGCATGTCCTACCCCAGCAAATATGCCCTTTATATGTTCAACAATCCTTCGACTACCCCATTTCCCTTCTGGGGATTCAACAATAGGTAGGATAGGAAGTCTTAGAGCCATGTAGTTGTAGTTTGGCACCTTCGGGAAATCAGTTCCCAACAATTATCTCACCTATAAGGATTTCTCATGGGCTTGATAACCCACCTCTTCAATATCCCACAAGTCTGACAACTTTCTTCTTCAATCCAACACTTAAATTAACCAGGTACAGGTACGTGTATGGTCCTGGTTCTGGTAAGGTACAAGTACACTGCTAGTGACAGAGAGGTACGGAGGAGAACTCCAAATCCATGAGTGAAAGAATGTAGGAATGATGGAATGATGGAAAATGCACTAAGTCCAAACTCTTTGTATGCATGTTACTAATTTGACACTTGTCATGTTGAGAGCTAATTTGGCCCACTTGTTCCCATCCTTAGATCTTAGGATAAAATAAGTATCCATACTTTATACTTTAAGGAATATTAATATAATATTCCTTTTTTGGCTTAAGATCCCTAACTTAGCCCATTATCCTTAATGTTTAGCCCCCTTTCTCTAACTAGTGGATTTTAGTCCACCATACTCTTTTACATGGTTATTTTTCTGTAGTGATGTGTTTTTTATTAATATTTGCATGTGAATAAATTTACATTTACATCACAAATATATTGTCCTTTCTGCATCCTGGCTCACTAGCCTAAGTACATTTGTATTTACATTTATAGTTGGGTTCATCCTAGGGGTATTACATTAGCACAATGCGCAGTTGTGATAAGAGCCTTGAGGCTTCCTCGATTTTGGGGCATAGGTGGGTAAGGTGATCATCTTTTGGTATATCATAGTGATGTGTTTTTTATTAATATTTTCATGTGAATATATTTACATTTACATCACAGATACATTTTCCTTTTTGCATCCTGTCTCACCAACCTAAGCACATTTGTATTTACATTTACAGTTGGGGTTGATCCTAGGGGTATTACATCAGCGCAACGTGCAGTTGTGATAAGAGCCTCAAGGATTCCTCAATTTTGGGGCATAGGTGGGTAAGGTGATCATATTTACAAATTTTACTGATCCAGGTGGATATCGGTGGCCACCCACCTTTTCCAACTGGTTCAAAACAATTTTTTGGCAATTTTGGTAATTTACTATTTTTAGCAGTTTTTAACTTCCAAGGCCATTTTGAGGCCCTAAACGACGTTTTTGGGAAAATGGGTTAATATATGGAAGTTCCTTCCATGTTTCCTCCAAAATGAATCTCCTTGATGATACCTTTCCAATGAGCTATCATGCGCCTAAAACGGAGATCGTATGCAAAATTTACGACCCCAGGAAGTTGATGTACTAACTTACCCAAACGAGGGCCACATGACTTTGGGCGCTTCATCTCCTAGGGTTAGGTTTTTGGATGTCTAGGGATTTTGGCATTCCTATTTATTTTAAAAAGGACTTCGGAGCCCCATTGCAATCATGTTCTTGTGAATGCAAGTAGCCGTCACATCTCTTCTCAAAGATAAGTTTCCACCATTCTAGCGAGTCTTTCACTCTCTATTTTTACAGTCTCTATACATTTCTTTCATTAATAGAAATTGTGTATTAATGTATATCTATGTTTATGATTGCATCTCTGATACATTATTGTTATATTATTGAATATCTGCGACATCTCTATGTATTTATTTATTATATCTCCACTCTCATTTTGTGCCGAAAATAATCTGGATCAGTGGTATCAAAGTAGGCTGACCTTGATCATTTTTTTTTAGTACATGTCCTCGACGAGGTTCGAGTATAGCAAGTTGGGTCTCGAGCTTGTCTCTCTGAAAGACAATCGCTCTTGCACGCTAAGGAAACCCTCCATGGTGGAAGAAAAGAAAAATGACGGAGCATATGATCCTATCAGTCTGTTGCTTGAGAAAGCTCTCATGCGAAAGAGGGATGAAATGATGGAGAATTTTTCCCACATCCTTCAAAGCATGCCGATAGCAATAGGCACATCTTCATCAAAAAACCACTTTGGAAGCACCTCTCCTTTCAAGGTACAAGTTAATTTTGATATTCTCGTATTTGAAGGTCAGATAGATGCAAATTCCCTAGACAAATGGTTAAATCTGTTAGAAGGTTATTTCTTTGTTCATAATTTTTCTGATAGGGAAAAGATCACCTTCGCACTCCTTAAATATCTCCCCCATGTCAAACATTGGTGGGAAACTTATTGGGAGAAAATTTCCACAAAGGAGTCTGGAATATATGGGGCCAAGCCCACTTGGGATTTTTTTTTGGATGCAATAAAGGAACAGTATTACCCTGTTGGAAACTATGCGGACCAGTACATGAGATGGACCACACTGTGGCAAGAGAGGGGCCAAGCAGTTCCAGAGTTCACTAATACCTTCCATACCTTACACACCAAACTGGGTATCAAATAATCTAAATGACATTTGGTTTTGAAATACTGTGGGGCTCTACACAGGTAAATCCAAACTGAAATGGATTTTATGGATATCTCATCACTCGGTGATGCTTATCGATATGTTGTTAAAATCGAGCAGAAATTTAAGCAGCGGAACAAATGGGAGTTCAAGTCTACAAATACGCAACAACCAAAGTATGACAAAGATGGCCCTAACAAACAGTCTTCTGAAAACCAGCCCAAGCCACGGGAAAAGAAGGGTCACGAGAAGACAAAGAAGGACACCGAAAAATGGTGCGATTTCCACAAAAGCCCCTGGCACAACACCGATGAATGTCGCTCAAAATAGTCATTGGTGGCCAAGATCAAAGACAAGGAGATGAACCCTAATTTAGAATATGATTCTGAAAATACTGGTAAAAGACAGATCATCGATGCAGACCCCACTGCTATTGTCGTAACCACAACAATTCAACCAGAAGAACCAACAGATCCTGAAGAGGGGGAACACCTTTTTCAATAAAAAATGTGGGTGAAGGGGACCTCACTGAATTTTATTGTCGATAGAAGAAGCCAGAAGAACCTCATCTCAGTAGAGGTCGTCAAATAGTTGGGATTGTCGACAACACCACACCCGCAACCATACAACATCAGATGGCTTCACCAAGGACGAGATCTTCGTGTCAACCATCAGTGTCAATTTTCATACGACATCCAGCCCTTCAAGGATGAGGTATTATGTGATGTTGCCCGACTGGATGTCTATGATGTTCTCTTGGGCCAGCCATGTATGTGGAGACGCCATGTTGTTTATGAGTCTCGACCCCACAATGTCATTGTTTCTCTAGGGGGTCATCTCTACAGAATACCAAAGGTAGTTCTGACTATTGTTCCACCTAAACAGTGTTGCAAGGTAGTATCTCATACTACAAAATTTATCTTCTTCACAATCTATTCAAATGGGGAACAAAAGGACACTGCAACCACTACAACCTCGCCCCAAGCACCTTCTATCCAACAGAAGCAGGTCGAAAAGGTTGCAGAAAAGTGCATAGATTCCTTATGCACACCCTCCTCTCATGTAGCTTGACTTGTTGAACAACCTCAACCTCAACAAGTTCATGATAGACTTCCACAAACTGAGCAACGCGACGTCTCCAACAAGGCAAGCAACTCACCAAGATTCAGATTCAACAAAGGTTTTTTCCTCTCCCCTGGGCACTCAACGCAATGGAGACCATTGATTCCTAAGGAGGGAGGATTGATCCAGGTGGATATCAATTGCCACCCACCTTTTCCAGCTAGCTCAAAACAATTTTATGGCAATTTTGGTAATTTACTATTTTTAGTCGTTTTTAACTTCTGGGGCCATTTTGAGGCCCTAAACGATGTTTTTGGGAAAATGGGTTGAAATATGGAAGTTCCTTAGATATTTCCTCCAAAATTAATCTCCTCGGTGATACCTTTCCAACGAGCTATCATGCACCTAAAACGAAGATCGTATGCAAAAGTTACGACCTCGGGAAGTTGATGTACTAACTTACCTAAACGGGGCCCACATGACTTTTGGTGCTTCATCTCCTAGGGATAGGTTTTTGGATGTCTAGGGATTTTGGAATTCCTATTTATTGTAAAAATGCCTTCAAATCCCCATTGTAATTATCTTCTTGTGAATGGGAGTAGTCTTCACATCTCTTCTCAGAGATAAGCTACCACCATTCTAGCAAGTCTTTCACTCTGTATTTTTACAGTCTCTATACATTTATTTCATTAATAGAAATTGTGTATTATTGTATATCTGTGTTTATGGTTGCATCTCTGATACATTTATGTTATATTATTGAATATCTGCGATATCTCTGTGCATTTCTTTATTATATCTCTGCTCTCATTTTGTGCCGAAAATAATCCAGATCATTTACAAGGAAACTTCACCTTTTGTTTCTCTTTCTTTCCCTCACTTGCATTATTATTCGATCTATCATTGTTATTTTCTTCCTTATCTTTGTTATTATTTCTCCCACCCTTAGGATTATTACCTGATCCTTTCTTTCTATTCCCTCATGGTTGTTGGTTATCATTTGGGTTAGTCGACAACTGTATAGAATGCACATCCATCAACTAAGTGGGAGTGGAGGATGAAGCCGAAGCTTGTCCTACTACAGGTTGGATTAGAGACAAATATTTCAATTGGTTCATCACCAAATATGTAGACTTAGCATTTGCGGAGCCTATAATGCCATCAACATGAGACCTAGGATTTTTTCTAGAGTCATAGTTCAATTGCAGTGCGTTAGGAAGAATTGCATACAACATCCTAGACTGAGCATATATGAGGTCTAGTTGTTGGTCTTTGAAAATAGCTTCTTCCTAAGATGTTACTCCGGATGTAGAAACATCCTTCGAAATATAAGGTAATAAGGAATTAAGGAACCACTCCAACATAAACTATGTAGGAATGTAGGATTTAATCAACCTCTTCTGTCTACGCCACTCTTGGATATGGTCTGAGATATGTGTGGCCTTATCTTGGCGGAAGGCCGAAAAAAGGTCTATGAGGACATCATAATGAATCAGCAACTGGAATTGGTTGATAAAGACCAAAACCATCTGATTAAAGTTTCCATATGTTCCCCTTGGTAGCTCAATGTACCATTTCGCTGAAACCTCTATGAGGGTGCATTGAAATAGTCTCAAATGAATAGAATCGTCATTAAGAGAATTGGATCATCACCAAATATGAAAAGTAGTAACATGATCACCTAGATCCTCACCAATATTTCCCTTGAATTTTTGAATGTCCAAAGGAAGCTTGGTGGGGATGGGGGACCATGACGGATCATGACACATCAGTTCATTTATTAATCTCAAAAAATATGGAAAATTGAGCGTGGCCAGAAAAGGGAGCTGGGGTTGCGGCATCTGAGCCCATGCTCCGGGGAAATATTGGTGTTGAGGGATTGTAGGCCATCCAGGGTTTTGGTATACATCATGACCCTATCTGGTAGGGTAATATCCTCCTCTGAATTGATTCATAATAGGTTGTATGGGAACCATACCTACAGGGGTGACATAATGAGGGTTATAAACATTTCCCCCAGCTGGAGGGGCTCCAGGCTGGGGGTTTCCCATAGCATGAAACTAACTCCCTCCAGGTGGAACTCCAGAGGATAGAGAGGGATTTTTCATTAAAAATGTGTTTGTGGAAATTGACATGGAGGAGGAAGGGGGAAAGGATGGAATATAGGGAGTGGTTTGTCCGCCCAATTGAGTACTCCATCTAGGAGAATTAAGACTAGGATTAGACCCGAAAAAAAAATGAGGTTGAACCCCAACCATAGGATTCATTTGGGGAATATCACCTCCACCAAGAGAGAGAGGAGTATGCAGAGGGTCCATGCCCCCAGGCCCAAAACTAGGATTTACATTAGTCGTTGGAATGAAGGATGAAAGTTGTGACGTCATATTGGGCATACCAAAAGAAAAAGGGTTAGAGACCAAAGGTATGGACTAAGAATTGTATCCTGGCATACCAAAAAGAGACCCAAAAGGGTTCATTTGTATGGGTCAAGTAGAAACCACAGGCCGGGTAGGAGTAAGGACATGAATCTCCAACACTACAACCGTCGTTGCTGAAGGAGTTGAAGGAACCCCACTAACCACATAAGGTATAGGATTCAAGGGACTCCCTATGTCATTTTGACTTGACTTAGTACCCATAACTGGATAATCGGAAGTCTGGGAGGTGGAGATATATGTACCACATTTAATAACTTTAATCCTTTTAGAAGGAAACTTCGGTAAAGATTCAAAATGTGGTAGTAACTTCAAAAAACGGTGAGACCTGCAAGGAGGTTAGTCTTTCTCCATGATGACTCAAGACTCGAGATATAAAACCAAATACTAGGGCCAACTAACAATCAGAGAGCACACCAAAGTAAAGCAAAAAGGAAAAATGCACACAAACAAGATATAGTAGATGAAAAGGGCCTCCCTCACTAGAGTAGGTATTCCTCGCCCAAGAGGGGCCTGAGACTCCCTTCAAAATATTGGAGGTATCAGAATCAATTATAAGGTCCCTCGTGGGATTAACAACGTATTTGGTCAAATCCCCTCAGAGAGGTAATCCTCCGTAAAGGTTGTGTGTTTTCTGACCCTTATCTTACTCAGGGTACCTATAAAATAACCCCTGCAAGTAACCTATGTGGCTACCTATGTCAAGTAACTAGAGCCACCACAATATAACCATTGCGCAGGTGAACAGTATCAAGTTTGGTCCACCATATGGGAAGGACAACAAAGCCCGAAATCTTGAAAGTATCACCTCTAACGAAGGTAAAGGTACTAGAAAGACCCCCATATACGAATATAACCACAAAAATTTATCTAGCGCTAAGAAGGTATTAGAGGGCTATCTTTGCAACCAAATTTGTGTGACCTTGTGCTTAAATTCAGTGTGAGCGGAGCCTCCTGATGTCACTAATTACACAATGGGTTTCACCACTCCTTGGTCAGAAAAATATGTTTAGTTTAATATCCTTGGAAAATTTTACTCACAAAATCTTATTCAAAGGCCCTATGTCCTATGCTTGTTTGTGTACCCTGAGAAATAAAATCGTTTCTAATCAATTTTAATTAATCAACGTTACTTTTAATGGATTTTTTTACTCAATAGGTGTGGTCGTGAAACTGATAATATTACGACTCAGCATATCAAAGAAACGAATATAAAAATACTGCTAAGTCCTAATCTTAAATTCTCAAGAGATGGTAAGCCTTTTAAATGAAACTTTCAATGCAATTTCTACAATTTCAATAAAATGCAATCTTTCCACATGTGTCAATATCAATACTAAATAACCAAAAGACAAAATTCCATAATGAAAAATGAGAAATTGTTTTTGTATTTTCGATATAAAGAAAAGAAAATGCAAGGAATGAATAGCAGCTTCACAAGCAGACCCCATTGCAAGTAAAAAAGATAAGCCAAGAATGATAACAAGAAGAAAAAAATTAGACCAATGTGTAAGGACAACCAATGAAAAATATGATAAGAAAGAATATCCCCCAAAAATTCAACAACAAGAAGGTTTCCTATCACTCTGTAAGCACTTAATAGTTGGGAGAGATACCCAAGAAGACACAACAACCAACCAAACTCACCCAACAAACATCAAACACAGTTAGTAATCCTAAAGAGTTGATGTACGAAATTGTTAGATCAAAACTCCCGTATGTACACACCCTCATAAGGACAACTCACGTACGTACGCGTATGTCAAGGGAAAAACCATGTATATGTAGTAAAAAACTATCAGGGTAAGGATTAAGCTAAACAACTCAGATGCAAATTAAAAATAGGTTGTCAAGCAATCAAATGAAAAGGAATCTCAGGATAACAGAGATCAAGTCAAGGAGAAAAACACTCAAAACCCCAAACAAAAGATCAATCCCCAGTATGGTCACCAATTATGTTATGAGGAAAATCTATCTATGTCCTGGGGTAAACCACAACAGATGAAACGGTACGTAGAAATCAACTATAATCCCAAGTATGTTATATAAATGAAATTCTAACAAGACAAGGTCAAAATCCTACCTCATCTGGATGTTCGATGAAGACCATTGTTGAGCATGCAACTCAAGTCTTTATACCTGCAACTTGTCCTCAACAACCAAGATACACATGAATATGGCGTAAATATATAATGTTAGCATATAAATTAGCATAATCCATTAACATTCATGACAAATACGCCCATGGAATAATAATTCAAATATTTACAAGATATCAATTGGACGAGAAATGAGTAATTCTATTAAAATAATCAGTAGGAGTATGTAGGTGACAAACTTATGCAACAACACATATCAAAACTGAGAAACTAAGTCCCTCCAATTGGGTCTCCACCACTTCAATCCTACACTAAAGACAAGCTCATATAAATGAGACAATGAGGTTCTTCATCACAAATAAGGAAGAACTTGGAGGGGGAATGAACAATGAGTTCATACTTTCAAGGATAAAGGGATGCAAACTCAATGTGAAGTGAAATTTCTCCAAAGCATCTTTGGTGTCAAAAGTTGAATTCTCCTCTTTTCCAAGGCTTGGATATGGCTCAATTTATAGCCTTCAAATGGAACTAAAGGGTCGAGTCGGAGCATTTCTAGTATATGGAAGGTCAAGGATCATGGATCTCGTGACATGACATGGAAACCCAACATAATTTTTTATTTTGAGCACCAAACCCGATGTACGCGGGTTGTAGTGGAGAAACCTGTGTATACACTTGTTGTCTAATTGGTAGGGCACATATATGTGGAAAAATGTTCTTTTTTGGCTCTAGAAGGTAAAAAAGGGGACTTCAAGTCTGCATAGGGAAATAGAAAGGCCATCCAAGCAAGTTGCATGGTGTCAGGAAAAAAATGCTATAACAATCACTGCCTTTCAACTCCCACTAGACCTAGGTTTATCTTAGTTCCAATATATGATTAACCTTTTCTCTGATATGACTTGTACAGAGTAGTGAGATGAGATCTGATACCAAATGTAGATAAAATTAATCCTCACAATAAACCAACTAGGAAAGAGAAGACAGATTTAAGAAGAAAATAGATGGAAAACACATAATTCATAGAGATTTTACCTTGGAAACCCTGAACTGGTAGAACCATCATTCCTTGATCATCTTTCTCTCTTTTTTCCGTATCCATTCATTGAATAAAGAGTTACATGACTAATCTAAGTCTACATCTAAGACACAATCATCATCCTACTCTCTTACTTTACACAAGAACAACCCTACAACCAATTCAACTTATATATAAATGACCAAGTTGATACTAGAAACATCAACTTATTAAAATTACAAAATGCCTTATTTATAGG
>ML792481.1:63205-90710 GCA_009831015.1 Picea engelmannii | reverse complement strand
TCAATCACTTCAATCTTCGAATTCACCATCGAATTGACTTGACTTGTCAGTAGATTTATCACCCAATTGATCCATCTCAACTACCCATTTGAATGATTGTTCTTTCACTGTAAATAATATAAAAACAAAAAAGTTGCATGTACATGTATTCTTGTATATCTCCATGCAATAAGGTGGATTTAACATCCATCTCATCAATCTCCCATATATGTGAGGCAACAAGGGCTTGAAAAATGAGGATGGAATCCATTTTGGCTACAGGGAAAAGGAATCATTGTAGTCAATTATTTCAACTTGAGAGAATCCTTTGGAAAACAATTGGGCCTTGTGTCTTTCAACACTTCCATATTATGCCTACTTAGTTATATATACCCATTTACATTTGGAAATTTGTATTCCTTCGGGAGGAGTTGCAAGATCCCAAGTATAATTCACCATTAAGGAATGATATTCTTCATTCATTGTTGTGGCCTAATATAGATAGCTAGAAGCTTTTGCAAATGTGTCTATATCATGAGTCTCTGGAACTTGATCCAAAAGAGAGGAGGATTGTTGGAATCATGAGTGTGTCCAATGTTGATCTGAAGGATTACTAGCAAGATCACCAATTGCTTCTCTTGTTGAATGGACCCATATGTGAATCGGTGGTGTTGGTGTAGGTTCATGTTCAATGGAATTCTCTAGAGGAATGTGAGTAGGCGGAGGTGAATTTGCATCTTCACTATCATCATCTGAAGAAGAAACTATAATAGGACTAGAAGATGGCACAAATGCCAAATCAAGATCATAGGCAGACAAATTTTCATCAAATTTAACATCTCTTCTAATAATTATTTTATTGGAGTGAAGTTGAAGAAGTCAGTAACCTTTGACTTCTTCAGAATATCCAAAATAAATGCACTTCTTACTTTTAATTTGTAATTCTTTCCTTTTTTCATTAGGAACATGAGTCATGCTTCACTACCAAATACATGGAAGTGGCTTACATCTGGCTGAATTTTAGTCCGTGCTTCTTCCAATGTTCTATTTTTTAAATCCTTTGTGGGAGTGTGATTTACTATGAAATTTTCACAATTGATGGCTTCCATCCAATAATGAATACTTAATCCTTTAGATTGGATCATACAATTATCCATTTTATTTAATGTGTGATTATTTCTCTTAGCAACACCAATTTGTTGTGGTATATATGGAATAGTATTTTTCATTTGAATTCCCTATTCATTGTAGTAGGTTGTAAATTTGGTGTTCACATATTCTCTGTCATTATCTATTCTTAAAATTTCTAGTTGATGTCCAAATTGTTTTTCTACAAGGGTTCTGTAGGAAAAAAACATGTCAAAAACTTCACTCTTAAGTTTTAATAAGTAAATGAAGGTGTGTTTGGAGAAGTCATCAATGAAATTCAAGAAGTACTTGCACCCAGAGGAAGAATGAGAGGAAAGAAAACCACACAAATCATTGTGAACAAGCTGCAAAGGGGTTGAGGCATGCCAAGGGGAATGTTTTTCAAAATTGTCACAATGATTTTTTTCGAGAACATAGCTCACATAAACACCATCTCTACAAGAAATGAGAGAAAGACCAACCACCATATTTTTATCACATAGTTGCTTCATTGAGAAATATTTTAAATGAACAAACTGCTCATGCCAAATTTTGCTCAATTCATCACTATGAGCAACAAAAATTGATGGAAAATATGATGACCCAAAGTTATCAAATTTGTACAACCTAGTAATATCATCAACAATTACAATGGCTAGAACATTCTTAGGATATTTTAATCCTTGATTACAACTTAGTGAGGTGAAAAATATATTATTTTACCTTCACCTGAATGAGTGATCCGAAATACTGATAGAATGTTGTAGTAAATACTTGGAACACATAATATATCATTGAAATGACCATTGTCTACCTGAAATATTCCAAACCCTACAACACTAAGAGATCTATCATCACCAACAAATAATTTTTTGGTGTTATATTAATCAAAAGCAGAAAAAATGGTTGTATCTTTATCCATATGATAAGATGCTCCGGAATCAATAAGCCACTCATCAAAAGAAGAAATAGGTGTTGCATTTAAGGAGAAACCTAAAGCAAAAAGTGCATGTCCATGAGAAGAAGAGTTAGAAGAATAAGAATCAAAATCGACATTGTGCTTCTTCATCGTTGCTTCTAAGGCCTCCATATTTTTAAATTATTTAGACTCTTGATGAACATCTTGCCAACAAAAATTTCAATGCATGTCAATATTCTTACTTTTTATTTTCATTCATTTGTCACCATTGGGAGTAGAAGTTGGTTGAGAAGGTTTGGGACTCTTGTTTTTCCTTTTTTTGTAAGGATGTTGCTTCTTTGGATGCTTAGGTTTATATTTCTACTAGGCCACTAAGGATTTTTTAGATGTACCTACAATGCTTATCGATACAAGTTGCAAGATCTTATCTTTCTCTCTAATAAAATAATCACGAAATGACTCAAGAGTGGGATCTTGGTCAGCACCCCCTAGAGCTTCTCTAGTGGCATAAAAGGTATATACAAAGATATAATATGCACTACCAAGATTAGAAAGAATAACATATATATATATCAATCATCCTTTAGATCTATTTTGTGGTCTTGAGGTAAAAGTATAAGTGTTTTAAACTTAGAAAAATAATCTTCAATGCAGTGGAAATCATTGGGACTTGTTAGAACATAAATGAGATTTTTTCAAATAAAAATTCAAATTTCGAATTCCTTTTGATTTTTGTCTTTTAAATTTTTTTAACTTTAGAATTATCATTTCATAAACTAATAAAATTTTCACTACTTTTGAGAGGACGGAACAATCATCAGCCATTAAACCTGACACTTATCGAAATCTACGATTCGCGGGAGATCAAAGATTCAAAACTGTAAAATACTTAATCAACGGTATAATTCTCATTCGAAGTTCCATTATGGGACTTCCTGCTTTGACGCTCTAAGATCAAACGTCTAAAATTCCTAAAAACCCTGAAGTCATGAAGCTTCGAAGCCTCGAAGCTCTGAATTTCCATAATTTGTTCCACAAAGTACTCGACTGACATGTCCTATGCCACCTGCCATTCTTTACATATGGAGACATGTGGCACTCATTTTGGGTATTCTTGGACATGTAATTTGAATGGTTCAGGGTGACACATGTCACTCGTATTCTTATGACATGTCATCAGATGTGACATCATCCTTCCACATCACTCCAGGATATTTTCCTTCGGAAGATCAAATTATCAACAAATCTAAGTGTCGAAGTGTCGAAGCATCAAAGTACTGAAGCGTAGGAGATTAAAATTTAAAGCGTGATTTGTTTTTCATAATTAACGGTAAGTAATCACTTCGGAACTTTGGCCTTCGAGATAAATTTAAACATTTCTAATGAAAAATCCTAAAGTCATGAAGCTCTGGAGTCCCAAAGTTCCAAAGCATTTAAATTTTAAAGAGAACGAAAGCAACGATTTATTAAAGAAAATGCTAATTAAAGGGTGACTAATTGCTCCGTGAATTTGGCCTTTGGGAGATGTTTAGCATCACTTATTCAAAACCCCTAAATTTCAAACCGTTGAAATACTTATATTCGCTAATCACGATCATTAAAGGTATATTAAACTTGTTTAGGGTGAAATATTTGAAAAAGCTTACTGTCGTCAGGTATTAAATTTGACAGGTTTATCATGATTACCCTGTCATTCAAATTAATGAATAATTGAATGTAAAATTGACTATTTTTTTGTGTTTTAATTTAATAAATGATTTTGAAATTCATATCATTTCTCCATTCACATTCATAAATTTCACCTCAATATTTATATTCATAATATTTTGTTTTCTACAGGGGTTGATATTGGAAGAAAGAAAATTATGGCACCTCGCAAAGTAGTAAGAAAACAATATCTATCTACAAAAGATCCAAACCCAAATTTAGATATTTTTTCAGACACTATCGCTCTCCTAATAGACAACAATAAATCATGGAAGCAGGTTTATGAAATCCTGGAAGATGAAAAATCCCTCCCTTCTAATGAATCAAGCGAAGTTGAAGATGAGCCAACTATAAACAAGATTAAAGAGGTGGCCAAGTCAGAACTTCAGAAAGTTGTAGCAAGGCCGAAATTGTTTCCATATACATATACGATACACTGGGCCCTGGACCATGTAGATATTCCAACCAGAACCATCTACAGCCATCAGAATAGTATTTTTGTCTCATTCCGACCCAAGGACATCCAAGTAATGTATAAATTAACTTGCAATCCCAAATATGTTTATAATGCACCATTTGTGATGAAATTTGAAAAAGAAGAATTTCCAAGTTATGGTAGAATTGTCCATGATATAGTCAAAATATGGTGCGGAAATGAAAATAAATTCAAAGATGATAGTCATCGCATATACTCTATAACCTATTTTGATGCCCACATTATGTATGTAGCCATGATGTTTTATAGATTATTCGTAAAGAAAATCCCTACACATTTTACTCGAGAGTGGGTTCCTATAATTCATAAAGTTGTAGAGGGTTTTAATTTTGATTGGGGAAAGTTGTTATCAGATAATATAATCAAACAAATAAAGGATTATACATCCCAGAAATCTAAAAGAGAGCATGCTCCCTTCTATATGTATGCATATATTATGGATGCAATATGTTTTAGAACCCCATTTCCTATAATGGATTGGAGATGGACCTCAACTGTTACCGAGCCAATACATATTTATCATTCCAAATTATGGGAGGAAAATGAAAAGGATATTTTTTATGGGATTTTTCAAAACGTTGTTATTCCAATACATGAAGTCATTTATGGTCATCCTCCTCCTATAATTTATGAACAAATAATGGGGAATCTAGGTGCTATTGCAGACTGGTACATTGAAGAAATGTTTTCTTATCTTAGAGTTTTTGGTTGTTTTTCATCTCCACATGCTCTGCCCAAATTTCTACAAGACAAACGTGTTTGCAGAGAAGTAGCCTATGAGATAGTTTCTGCAGGTATCACAAAGAAATGAAGGATGTACAAAAACTAATTTGTCCATCCTATCTTATACAGGTTGGTATATTTTCATTATCATATTTAGGACATGCTAAGGTTGAATCTTCAGCCTTATATGATATTACATTGGCTACCATCGAATTCAAAAATCACGATCCACATAGGGTGGTAGAAAACTATTTGGCTCGATTCAATATGAAGAAATGTTTTCATGAAGATTATCATTTTGATGAGATTTTAATAGGAGACAAATCATATGATGAAGTTATATCAAGGTTTCAAAATCTTCCTGAAAAGGAGCAATTTGGTATTCTAAATTTCCAAAAACAAAGAGAGTGGTTTACCCACTATTTAGCAAGTAGAACAAATTATTGTTCATAATGGTAATCCAACTTCACAAGTGACAACATCATCAAACCTCAATAAACATGACCTTCCTGACGTCAAAACTGAAGAAGTTGAAAAGATGCCAGAGATATTGTCCAAGAACACAACATTTACAGGGATAGCCATACCAGGTAAGACATATGAAGAATCATTTGCATTGTTTGAAGATTTCATGAAACATGGTCATAATTTTCCTCAGTTGTTCTCAAATACTGAAACTCTTTTGAAATATATCACAACTCAAGGGTAATCTACTGCACTTGCAAATCCCATCCCATATTTAAATCCCCTAGCAATAAGTTCTGATTTTCCTAGTTCATAGGTAATAAATGTATATTATTTGACACCTATTGAGCCATAAGAGATGCCTTCATCGGATTTATTTTTCAATAAGAAAAGGAAATCTATCATACGAAGAGAAGTTCAACAAAAAGGATGAGTAGTTACTAAAAGGAAAAGAATGGTATATGATGGACAAGGATAGAGTGGCCCTGAATTCGCAAAACAAGTAGCAAATTCACTAGGGGAATTTGCAACAACCAACTTATGGTCAATGGATTAATTAATAGAGAATATTGAAAAGAATAATCATTTGATTGAGAATTTACAAAATGATTTGAGACAGACATAAGTCATTGTCATGGAGAAAATCAATTCTGAACTAACTCAAGTCAAACAGGGTTTTGAGCAGGAGATCAAACAGTTAGAGGAGAAATTGAGGGTAATTTTTCAAGATCAACACTTGAGTAAGAATATGATTTCCTAGAGGGATACATTCATAATTCAATTACAAGCATGAATAACTAAAATTTAAAGCATGGTAATTGACATCTCTGCTTTTAAGAAAGAAGATTCATAAATCAATGAGGGATTGCAGATAATTCAACAAAGATTTTATGAAAAATTGGATATCATCCAAAAGAATTATCATGTAATTAATAATTCATTGCAAATTATTGATGATGAAGAGAAAGAATCTATTATTTCTAGATCCAAATTTCAGGAACTTATAGTGTGGAGGAAAAATATCAATATACCAGGATTTGTTCCTTTTTCATAAATTGAGCAGTTGAAAGGAGAAATGGCCTTAAAATCCCGGGGAAACACTATTTAATAAAGTATAAAATTAGCTAAACAGGAAAATAATGATTTTCTTAATGCTATTTTAGCTATGGATGTAGAGATGGGAGAAATTGATATCGATGATATTCATGATTTTATTGGGCAAGTCGAGATTGAAAAGAGAAAAAAAAAATTGAAGAATAGGGAGAGAATGAAAAATTATATATCACAAGTCAATCATGCTAACTTTCAAGTCTTAAATGATTTTTTGTTGGTTTCTGTAAAAATTCAAAGGAATTTACCATTGGTGCATAAAAAGGTTTTTACCTTTGAATTAAATGCTAATATAGAAACCCCCAGGTTTGTAATTGCATTATTATATTTACATGTGCAATACAAGGATCATTAAAATATAGTTTCATCTACGAGCAAATAAAGGAAGAATGAACTTCCCACAGGCGAAGGAATTTCCATAAGAAGGACAAATGTTCAAAATCTTTGTAATATCTAGCTAGTTTAGATTTCATTTTATTTTGAGAGCTACAAATGTGGAAAGTATAACCAATATTGGTTAATATAATTTTGTATAAATAAACATATTAGAGATGTAATCAAGGCTTCTTCTAGTTGGATGTAAAAGAGAGACTTCTTAATACAAATCTATCAGGAAACACAGATTCTGCATTTCTTTTCTTTGAATTATGTGTTTTATGTGTATTTCTACTTCATAATATATTTTATTCATTCCATGGTGCTTAAATATCGAAGGATTACAATTTAGTACTACATCTATTGTGATTCATATAATTGGATGTCTATTCAACTACAACGTTTCCTCTATTATTATTGTAAGTAAAACAAGACTTGTATTTGTGTGGATCTCCTCATATTTAATTCATCATTAAGACATATTATTCATGTTTCTTCTATTATGAATAAGGTAAGATTTATCAACATTGGATACCTTAATTTGTTTGTAAATTTAATTTGCCAAAATTTTACTTTCCATTTCTTGAAATATTGATAAAACTCAAAGGAAGAGATATTCCCTCTATGTTTTTTGAATCATTAAGTTATTGAATCTTCGTCTCAAATTGAAGGAAGAAAATCATTATTAAAATAAACCTTATAAAACTTTGGATTCCTGAAATTATTCTATGAGCCCAAAGTAAATCTCAGGAAAAACAACTTTTTGGCGTTGTTGTCGGGGATAGAGAAACGAAATTATTTTCCCCTGGGAATAAGACAAAGATTAGCTTTGATTATTGAGGGTGAATAGGAATCAAACACATGGTTAAGGATCATTTTTATTTATCACCTCGAGAAATTATTTTGGAAAAGATGGAATTCAAACAAAAAAATACCAAAAAAAACCCAAAGGATAAGTAAACTACGCCAGTTTCAGATCCTGAGAAACTACTTAAAACTAAAGGATATCTAAGGAACGTGTTTGCATCAGCAGGTAAGGTCTATAAACCAAAAGTTACTCAAGTTAATGTTAATATTTCAGTGGAAGAGATAAGTTTAATTGATTCTAAAGAAAAACATCAGAATAAATCCCATTCCATAGAAGCCTCAACTAGTAATCCTGAAATTAAGTTACAAAATCTAGAGGTTGAAATTCCTGAAGTAAAATTATATGATCTAAAGGATGAAAATTTTCAAAATATGCCTTTTTCTTTTGTCGACATTTACACCAGTGAGATTAAGGAAGCATCCTTAGTAACCAATGTTGTCTACACAAGACCTATCCTTAGTCTCCCTAAAATAAGGGTTCATATCCCTGCAAATCCAAAAGAACACCTTTTATACTCATGTTTCTCTCTTATCAAATCTCCCATCTATTCATTAGGTTGGTCTAAAAGACCAAGTTTTATTTCTTATTTCCATTCTGATTTTTATTATTCGTTCATATCTTGAGATCTGACACCTTTTGGTTATTTAGCAAGCCTCTGTTATTACCTTCCTGAAGCAATGAAGGACTTAGTACAACAATATTTTGAAATCTTTGACAATCTTCATTACAGTCCTAATATTTCATCCCCAAAACAAACAATGGTTGGTGTAGGAGGTGGAGGTGGAGGCAGAGGCAGTGGACAAGTAAATCCACCACCACCTCCCCCAAGGATATTTTCCAAAGTAGTTGCTAGGTACGCTTTGTTGGCCTTTCCTTCAAATCTACATGATTTACCTGATAATTATATGAAAATATTACCAAAGTTTATGGGGGAGCGGGATTTAATAGCCATTAAAAACATAGCATTTTTTGATCAATTTTATGATATACTTGGCATTGAACATGAAGACATTTACATGAGATTGTTTGTACATACTTTTGAGGGTTAAATCAGGACTTGGTTTAGGGGAATTCTTGCAAATTCCATAGCAACATATGATGATTTAGAAGCCACTTTATTTACACAGTGGGGTGAGAAAAAAAATCACTTATATTATTTGACTGAATTTGGTGCTTTAAGGAAGGAATCCTCTCAAATAGTTTCTAAATTTACTCAAATATTTAATAAACTATATAGAAAGGTCCCAGCTGAAGTTAATCCTTCCTTATCGGCTGCTAAAGTTAATTTTGTAGGGGCATTTGATTTTGACTTTGCGCTACTTTTAAGGGAAAGAAGAGATACAACACTAAACGAGATGCAAGATGATGCTATTGAAATTGAATATAATATGATGGCATCAGGAAAACTGAAAAACAAAGGCTGAAGTGGGAATTAGAGAACCAAGAAGGTTTAAAGAGCAAGGAGGACCCCCAGTTCTAGGAGAAACACACAAGATGACAAAATGGAGGAGATGGCTAAAATAATTAAATATTTATCAAATAAAATATCCAGGATGGAAATGGAGAAATCCAAAACCGATCCCTATGTTAGGAATCAAAATCAGTTCAGGAGAAACCTCAATACAAATCCCCAAATTCAACAAAGGAAAATTAAGAATGAGGAACAAAATATTCAAGCTCTTTTTAAAAAAGAGAATTTTATACATGGAGATGAAGTTCAATAGTATGATTAATTAGATGAGGAAATAAACAATCTTAGATATGATGATAGAGAACATCATTTAACTCAACAAGACTATGAACAATATTTAACTTCTTAACCATTACTTGATGAACATAATATCAATAACTTTTATGAACCTACCTTGCAATACAAATATCTCACTAATTCGATATTGGCCAAGCTTCATAATAAATATGACTTAAGGCCAATAGATAAATCTGCTACTACAAATCCATATAAAAAGGTTTTGTCACAAAATAAAGGAAATGAAGCCTTAGTCTCAAAACCACTCACTGAAGCATTAGCAATCCAAATGAAGCAGGTTGAAGAAAAGGAAACAGAAACTAAGAAACTGGAAAACAAAGAAGCAGAAGTGTAGACCAAAGAATTAGAAAATTTTGTTAGCACTTTCAATCTGGAGAATGAATTGAACAATATTAAGATTATAGTCCCTTTGATAGAACTTTCTAAGAAGTTGGTTTATAAGAAGTAGATTTCAAAAGTAATTTATTTTCTGGATGCAGAAATTCAAGCTGATGTTATCAACCTACAGGATGAACGCCCAACGATCATGTTTGGACCTCATATTGAAAACAACAAATATTATGTGGCTCCATTATATATCACTCTTACTATGCATGATAATTTATTACATAATTGTATGTTATATCTTGGTGCTTCACACAATTTGATGCCAAAAATAGTAATGGAAAAACTGGGCTTGGAAATTACCAGACCTTATCAAGACTTATACTATTTTGATTCTAGGAAAGTTAAGTGTCTCGGTATAATAAAATATTTAGTTGTAAATTTGGCCCAAATTCCAGTCAAAAGTGTTCTTATGGATGTGGTAGTAGTTGATGTACCTACAAAATATGGCATTATTTTATCAAGATCTTGGGGTGCAAATCTAGGAGGATCAGTGAAGTTAGACATGACATATGCTACGATTCCTATTTTTGGTGGATAGTTTACCAGATTGTACATAGAGACTAGATTGGATTACATAATGAATGATCCGCAAAACCCTAATAATTATCCAGTCTATGTCGCTGATCAGGATTTGGAAATTGTATTTTATCTATAGATGATGATTTTGTTTGTACAAAAAATGAAAATGAAAAAATTAAAACTCCAAAAGAAAATGTGAATATTAGAGAAGGAATTTGGAAAAAAAAAATTGATTGTGCCTCTTCTTGGGAAGGAGAAAGAGTTGGAGTACTATTTGTAGCACAATATGATGTGTATTACATTCCATTTTCCTATAGATTGCAGTTTTATATTGATTACACAAACAATGTATGTGAATATGAAGCTTTAATTTTAGGATTAGAAGCTGCTAGAAAACTCAAAATAAAACATTTGATAATGTATGGGGATGCAGAGCTTATTGTTAAACAGATCAAACAAAAATATCAAGCTAAACATCCTAGAATGGGATCTTACATAAATTGTACATGGGATTTGATTGAAAACTTCTTCTTATCTTTCAACATTCATGTTATTCCTAGATTACATAATCAACAAGGGGATTCATTGGCTAAAGATGCAAGTACTTTCATTCCACCTATTTTGCTAAAATATAAGTATCAGATTGAAATGAAACATAAACCTTCAATTCCTAATAATGTTCACTATTGGAAAATATTTGAAGACGATGAATAGATAAAGAAATTGCTGGATATGGTGGATGAATTTTATGAAACACATATTGATCAGGAAGATAAAAATGATCCAGCTTGGATTATACAAGAAGGAGAAACTCAAGAGAAGTTCAAAGATAAGATTGAAAACCATAATATGCTTTTGTTAAAAAATAATCAAATTCCAAAAGGGCTCATTCCTTTAGAAATATTGTTTGATCAAAATGATATGCCTTTGAAACCCATTTTGCAACCTCAACTAGAAGAAGTCGAATATTTTAATGTTGGTTCTAATGAAAATCCAAATCTTTTCAAGTTGTCTAAATATCTTCCCATTGAACTAAAAAAACAATATGTTGAATTTCTTAAAGAATATAAATATGTTTTTGCATGGTCCTATAAAGATCTAAAAACTTATGATACTTCTATTATTGAGAATAAGATTCCTTTAAAACCAGGTGTCAATTCTTTCAGGAAGAAGCTTAGACAGATTAATCCTATTCTCTTTCCTATAATAGAAAGGGAGTTTACAAAACTTCTTGATGCAAAAATTATCGTACCTCTTAGATACTCTGAATGGGTAGAAAATATGGTTCCTGTCAGAAAGAAAAATAGGGATATAAGACTATGTGTTTATTTTAGAAATATAAATCGATCTTTGTTAAAAGAAAATTACCGTCTTCCAAAAATGGATCATAGCCTTGAAAACGTAGTCGGGGAAAATATAATTTCTTTGATTGATGGATTTCCAGGGTATAATAAAATATTTATCCATGAGAATGATAAATAAAAAACTGCATTTACTACTCCATGGGGAAATTTTATGTATGAAAAAATTCCATTTGGTTTGATGAACACATGTGCAAATTTTAAAAGAGTTTTGGATATATCTTTTGTTGGTGATAAAGATAAATTTTTCATCATTTATATAGATTATCTGACGATGTTTTTCTAATTTTGATGCAGAACGTTTGAAACATCTCAGACAAACGTTTGATAAATGCAAAAAAATTGGTTTGTCTCCAAATCCCAATAAATCTCATTTTTCCATGCAAGAAGGGAAGTTGTTAAGGCATATCGTATCAAAATTTAGAATTAAAGTGGATCTGAAAAGAGTTGAAAGCATTGATCAGATCAATATACCAAGAAACAAAAAAGAAATTCAGCCATTTTTAGGAAGAATCAAATTATGGAGAAGATTTATTCCAAATTTTGTTGAAATTATTAAATTGATCATAGATATGTTGAAGAAAGATAAAGGTGTGAAATGGCCAACAGAAGCTAAGGAATCTTTTCAGTGAGTCAAAAAGGCTATAGGAGAAGCATCGATCATGGTAAGTCTTGATTATTCAAATGAATTTTTAATCTTTTCATTTGCATCTCAATACAAAATTGCAGCAATGCTCTTATTATAAAAGAATTAAGGATATGAATAGCCTAATTCCCTTTTTAGTAAAATCCTCAGAGATGCAAAGTTGAAATATGATATTTTAGAGAAGCATGCTTATGCTATGGTTAAAGCGCTTAAGGATTTCAGGACATATGTATTACATTCCAAAGTGATATCATATGTACCCACTAGTACATTCAAAGACATCCTAATTCAACCTGATAGTGATGGAAGAAGGGGAAGATGGTTGGAAAAAATTCAAGAATAGGATTTAGAAATCAAACCAACCAAATTGGTAAAAGGATAGGGTTTGGAAAAATTTCTTGCTGAATCAAATCTTAGAGCTATTGGAATAAATCATTTTGAGTCTAAAAATCCTCTCCCATATTTTGAAGAAATTGATGATCAAGTGCCAACAATTCAGATAGATGACAATTTTTCTTCCTCTTTTTGGTATAACAACATAGTTTCATAACTTATTACTCTCCAATTCCCTATTGATATGACTCCTACCAAGGAAATAACATTAAAACTATAGGCAATCAAATATTGCATTGTTGATGCTAAGTTATATTGGAAGGACCCTTTGGGTTTCTTATTATGTTTCCTGATAAAGTCTTAAACAGAAGGTGTCATTGATGAATTTCATGAAGGAGTATGTGAAGGACACCATGCTTGGAGAGCAACATCTTACAAAATCCTAAGAGAAGGCTACTATTGGCCAAAATTATTCACTGATGTAAATGCAATGGTTAGAGCTTGCAGACAATGCCAACTTTTTGTTGGAAAGGAAAACCTCCTCACCTTACCTTTAGTTCCTGTCAAAGTTGAAGATCCTTTCCAACAATGAGGCCTAGATTTCATTGGAGAGATTCACCCACAATTGAGTTCCCAAGAAGAATGGATTTTAACTACCACTTATTATTTTTCTAAGTGGGTAGAAATTATTCCAACCCGGAATACTACAGATTTAGTGGTAATAAATTTCTTGGAAGAAAACATTTTAACAAGATTTGGTTGTCCAAGGAAAATAATCGCAGATAATGCACAAGCTTTTAAATATATTACTATGATAAATTTTTGTGAGAAATATAATATCATTTTGGATCATTATACAACTTATTATCCTCAAGGAAATGGACTAGCGGAATCTTCTAATAAAATTTTAATGAGGATATTTAAGAAAGTTCTGATAGAAAATAATAAATCTTGGCATATACATTTAAAATATGTTCTATGGGAAAACGGAATCAACACCAAGAGATCAATAGATATGTCTCATTTTCAATTAGTTTATGGCACATGCATTATTCTTCCTATTAATCTTTCTCTTCCTATGATGAAGCTCTAGCAGGATGCTAATGAAGAACCAAATGATTTGACAAGAAGAATCAATCAAATAATTGAAGTCCAACAGAATAGGGAAGAAGTTGATCAAAATCTTCAAAAATAGAAAGACAATATGAAGGCTATCTTTGATAAGAAATCCAAATACATAGAATTTCTTCCTGGAAACTAAGTCCTGAAGTGGGAAGCTATAAAAGAAGACGCTAGAAAACATGGAAAATTTGACCATCTTTGGTTTGGTCCTTTAAAAATTGCAGCAGTCGAAGGGAGAAATTAATTTTATCTAAAACATTTAAATGGAGAGATTCTTGAGGCCCCTATCAATGGACAATATTTAAAACATTGCATGCAGTAGTTCAGTTGGAAATTTTTAGTTTTAGTTTTCCATTATATATACCAGTGTGGTTTTGATTTACATTGGAATTTACATTGATTTTCCTTTTTATACCTGATTGGGTTGAGAACTCATTAATTATGATCTACAATCCAATTAGGGATTTTTAAGTGTTTTTTATTGCTAAAAAATCATGTAAATATTTTTCAAAAAAATAAATTAAAAAAAATTCTTTTCAAAATGAACCATCTTCTACTTTTCATGAATAAAATTCACTTTTCAGTAAATAAAACAATACTTTCTTTTGAAAAAATAGTTGAATATTTCATTAGAGAAAATAGAGCCGTGAAACTTCATTACAGTTTTGGAATACAAAATTACAAAGATTTTGAGTTCAAAACTTGAAATTTTTTACAATAACTGCCTATCTCTCTGCATCTTAATGCTTCACAGGTTTTCCATTTGTTTTTTCAACTACAAGAAACAAAAAAAAATAGCATGGAAATATATCACTAGTTATTTATGCAGATTATATATTCTATGTGTTTTACTTCCATTGCTTTCATGGAATTATCTAACTGTTGAAATTATACATTCACTAGAAGTTCCAATTGATGAATTTATTCAACGTTTTGATGATCTGCTACATGACCTATAATAATATAAGTTGGAGGATAATGGTCCTTATGAAAGGGTGACGATGCTATAGAATATCTGGACCGAACTGAGTCGGTAGGAATATTCAATGGTGGTTGTTTCCTTTGCAATTGTCTCAATTGTCAGCGATGGGAGCTTAAACACACTGTGTTCTAACTCACAGCTCTCATTATCATCGCCAACTCTTCATGATGTCACATTTCCTATGATCGGATCTACTGGTGAAGATGATAATTTGAATCTTGGAGCTCTTGAATCATTTCTAATTGCTCCCATACCTTTTCCTGAAGAGTAAAAATTGCACAGTTGAAACACTCATTGTCATCATGGTTGTGACTCATCTCCTCTTTTCTTTCAGATTCTCTGGAATGAGGTGATGAACAGACTCAACTCTTCTTTAAACTTAAAAGGAAATCAGGTAAATATGTATCTTTCCTCTCCTTACTATTTAGTTAAGAACGTAAATTATGTTTATAATAGATATGAGGGATAATTCCCACAAATTGAAAGATAGCCTCATTATTGATAGATAAGATTGGAGAGGCAATGAAGAGGAAATATGTAACATCATTTTCATTGGGTTCATGATCATAAATGGTACGAAATTGAGAGAAAAATCATAAGAAAATGCAAAAAGGTAGGAATATTGTTGCGAAATATATAGAAGCAGGAGTCTGGTCTTGACAGAGAAATTCGTGTGAATTATTTTTCATCCATGAGAGTTAATGTGAACTTCTAATACATCTATCACCTATAAATTTAGTGTTACCAAAAAATAATGTTCTCTTTCTTATTCAATCATATTAATCTTTATATAAATTCTAAACTTAGTCAATACTAGAAAATTAAAGCATACTCTTTAAACAAGTCTGGAAAATATTTTACACATTTCTTGATTTTAATTGAAAAAGTATGTACAGGCTAATCATAGAAAATTTGTCTTTAATATTAGATTATTGTTATAGCAAGATTTGCCTCACCCTATGCAATCTTGCACAAAGGGCCTTATTACATTTCCCTATGTAGACTTATCTTCCCTGTTGATAAAATCCAGAGACAAAAATAAATAATTTTCCACATGTACACATCTTGCACACTATACAACATACGTATACATAGGTTGCTCCACTACAGCTCACGTACCTCGGGATTTGTGCTAGAAAATAAAAATTAAATGTCGATTTTCCATTTCATGATAGGAGATCTCTGATCCTTGGCCTTCCATATACTGGAAACGTTTTGACTCTACCCTTTAGTTCCATTTTAAAGGCTATAAATGGGCCAATTATGAGCTATGGAAAAGGAGAAAGAATTCAACTTTGAGAGGAAAGTTACTCTAGAGAAATTATTTAGTTCATATTGAGTCTGCATCCCTTTGTCCTTTAAGTCTGAACACAGTGTTCAACCCCCAATATCTTCCCTTATTGGTTGAGAACCTCATTGTTTCTCTCTTATGAGCTTACCTTTGGTGGAGTATTGAAGTGGTGGAGGCCCAACTGGAAGGAACTTAGTTTCTCGGTTCTGAATCGTGCCAACATGTAAGTCTGTAATATTTTCACTTATGCCGATCATTTATTAATAGAAATAATATTTTCCCGTCCAATTGATATCTTGAAAATATATTGAATTATTATTCCATGGGCATATTTGTCATGTTTATTAATGGATTATGTTATCTAATGTGATAACCTTTTACATTACCACCATATGCTTGCTTTGCTTGTTTGTTGAGAACTTGTCGCAGGTATATAGATTTGGGTCGAAGTGCTCAACAATGAACTTCATGGAACATCTGGATGAGGTGGGCCTCTTTCTTATCTCACTTGCACATTGGTTTATATAGCGTATTGTTGGGATAGAGTTGATTTCTGCAGTCATTTCTGTCTATTGTGGTTTACCCTAGACATAGAGAGATTTTCCTCGTAACAATTATAGCTGATGAGTTTGCTCAAGTTTCATCCCTAAAATGAATAAATTATTCCCTAATATAATTTACCTATAGGAGACGGTATACTTAGAATTGAAAGAAAACTAATTTCAGAGTATTTTTAAAACTATAGAAAAACCAATTTTACATCATATCAAAATACGAATGTCACCCCTAGTATCCTAGATACAATTGATTTCCCCCACTTCAAAGTAATAAAATAAAAGACAAATGGTGAAAGGAAATTCACAAATTGATTTCCCCCATCTTGTCCAATAGACATGATGAAAGGAAATTCATACAATGATTACCCTCATCTCAACTAAATGAAGTTTGTTTTTGAAGTGGTGAAAGGAAATTCAATTTGGGAGATACAGATAACTTCATGGGGGTACTGAACATGCCTACTGGAAGTGAAGAAATATATATGACATCTATGAGGTTGTCTTACATATCTTCATTACATACTCTATTATTTAGTTATTTTTCAATGATATTTATATCCTGGCCCAATTAGGTTTCCATAATGAAATACACTTTGTATGTTTATAACCTTGAGAGAAAATAGAGTCAGTTAAAATATGATATTTTGTTTAAATTTACTTTGATTATCCTGGATAATTCTTGAATAAATTTTAAGAAAGAAATCTCTTACTATCCTGACTTGATATTGATCACTAAGTGTGCTTTAAATTTCTAGATATGGTTATTTTTATTACTTCTATATAGGATTAAATTTATAAAAGAAAGAAAACATTTAGATCAATAAAAAGCAATAATGACTCCATTTAACCAATAAAGGCATCTGGTCTATTGTTCTTTATTTCCTCGCAGGGAACCACAATCTCTAGATGGAGCCTATGTTAGAACATAAATGATATTTTTTCAAATAAAAATCCAAATTTCAAATTCCTTTTCATTTTTTGTCTTTTAAAACTTTTTAACTTTAGAATTATCATTTCATAAACCAATAAATTTTTTGTTACTTTTGATAGGATGCAACAATCATCAACCATTAAACATGATACTTATCTAAATCTATAGTTTGTGGGAGATCGAAGATTCAAAACTACGAAATACTTAATCAACAATATAATTCTCATTCAAAGTTCCACTTCAGGACTTCGTGCTTTGGTTCTCCAAGCTCAAACATCTAAAAGTCCTAAAAACCATGAAGTTGCAAAGATTCAGAGTCTCCGAGCTCTAAATTTCCAAAATTTGTTTAGAAAAGTACTCGACTAACATGTCCTATTCCACATGGAATTCTTTACATGTGGAGACATGTGGCACTCGTTTTGGGTATTCTTGGACATGTAATTCATGCGATTCAGGGTGACACATGTCATTCATGTTCTCATGATATGTAATCAGATGTGACATCATCTTTCCACATCACTCTTGGATATTTTCCTCTGTAAGATCAAATTATCAACAAATCTAAGAAGTGTCGGAGTGTTGGAGCACCGAAGTACTAAAGAATCGGAGATTAAAGGTCAAAACGTGATTTATTTGGCATAATTAATGGTAAGTAATCACTTCGCAACTTTGGCCTTTGGGATAACTTTAAACATTTCTAATGAAAACTATCGAAGTCACGAAGATCCAGTGTATCAAAGTTCCAAATCATTTAAAGTTTAAAGAGAATCAAAGCAACAGTTAATTAAATAAAATGTTAATTAAAGGGTGACTAATTGCTATGTGAATTTGTCCTTCAGGAGATGTTTAGCATCCCTTATTCAAAACCCATGAATGTCGAAGCACCGAAATACTTATATTCACTAATCAAGATCAATAAAGGTATATTAAACTTGGTTAGGGTGAAATATTTGAAAAACCTCGTTGTCATCAGGTAATAAATTTGACAGATTTATCTTGATTACCGTGTCATTCAAATTAATGAATAATTGAATGTAAAATCGACTAGTGTTTTGTGTTTTAATTTAATAAAATATTTTGAACTTCATATTATTTCTCCATTCACATTTAGAACTTTCACCTCGGTATTCGTATTCATAAAAAAAAATTCTACAGGGGATAATATTGGAAAACAAAAAATTATGGCATTGCGCAAAGCAACAAGAAAACAAGATCTATCTGCGGAAGATCCAAACCCAAATTTAGATATTTTTTCAGACACTACCTCTCACCTAACAGACAACATTAAATCATGGAAGCAGGTTTATGAAATACTGGAAGATGAAACATCCATCCCTTATGATGAATCAAGAGAAGGTGAAGATGATTCAACTGTAAACAAGCTTAAATAGGTAGTCAAGTCAGAACTTCACAAAGTTGCAGCAAGGCCGAAATTGTTTCCATATATAGATATGATATGTTGGTCCCTGGACCATGTAGATATTCCGACCAGAACCATCTACAGTCATAAGAAAACTATTTTTGTTTTATTCTGACCTGAGGACATCCATGTAATGTATAATTAAATTGCAATCCCAAATATGTTTATAATGCACCATTTTTTATGAAATTTGAGAAAGAAGAATGTGCAAGTTACGACAGAATTTGCCATGATATAGTCAAAAAATGGTGGGGAAATGAAAATAAATTCAAATTTGATAGTCATGGAATATTGTTGAGTGCAGGACCAGTTTTGAGGAAAAGCAGCACGTGTAAGGCAGACACGCATGCATGAAAAGAAGCATGTGTAAGGCGAATGCGCATGCAGGAAAAGAAGCACGTACAAGACAGATGTGCATGAAGAAGAGGAAAGCATGTGAGGCACACATGAAAAAATACCTAGTCATGCTAGGGTTAGGGTTTTGGTAAGAATATGTAATGGATGGTAAGACAAAATCATGTATAAGTTGGTACCTAGGAGGTCTAGGTTGGGGTTTTTTTCTGGTTGGTCATTGTTACTATGTCGTTCGAAAAGAGAAAGACTATAAATCCTATCTCTATTTTTGTAAGTTGTTGAGATGAGGAGAGGAAATAAGGTAGATATTAAGGGTTAGATCACAAGATTAAGATCTTGGTGTGATCTATTCTGCCTCATTATAGATCTCGACCTGTTTGATGGAGAGATGTAATGTGCGCGGAGTTGTAGTGTTGGAAACACCATAATAAAAGAGAAGAGAAGCCAAATATTTGTGGACGTAGTCCAAGATGGGTGAACCACGGTAGATCATGTGTTATGTGATTTAATATTGTGTATTTCCTTTACTGTTAATGATTAGATGTTAGATAAATGTGTGAATTACTAGTTAGATCTGCTATTTTACATGCATGAGTAAGAATGACAAGGTATTCAATATAAGTTGAATGGTAAAGTAATAAATGAAGATCAGAAAGTTTAATCTCATATCCCCACTCATTCCCAGGCTATAAGCACTTGAGCATTGCAGCCACCAATAGAACTATCTTGGGTGAGACTGCGCAGTGCACTCTGTGTGCTGCGATGCCTTCTAGTTTACCATAGGGTCCGATAGTTTTAAAGGTTTTTTTTTGGAAACTATGGTAGCACTTAACTCGGGTAAGCCCAAGAAAGGTAGCAAGAGAGAGAAGTAACCAACAAATGGTTTTTTTTTTTCGGATGGAACAGAATGGGATTGAGTGAATGAGATATGTTGAAGAATCGAGAAAAGAATGTCAAATCTAGTGACGAAATGTTAAAAATAATGAGATTATAAAAAGGGATGTTCAGACCATGGAACCCAACAAAGGCGAAGATCGAGAGCTAGTTGAAAACACAGGAGTTGGAATTTGCATAGAACAATAACAGAAACCCGAAGTTAACACCGTGCAAATATTTGGACAAGTATGTATTTAGATACTTGCATGAAGTGTTCTTTTGTGATTTCTTGCATGTGTTGCAGGAGTGGATATTGAGGTTGAAATACAACCACCCTACAAATCAGATAAAAAATATAGAGTGGAATTCTATGGAGATTTTGCAGTTACAACAATTTGACAATAAATTTACATGTGCAATAGATTTTTGATTAGACAACATTGTTGCGGGATTTATCACAGAATTTGTAGTAGATACTGCGAAGTCTTACAGTGCAATAGAAAAAGAGTTCCCGAAGGGACCTAGAGGTAGGTATATTAGATCGTTGTATACTTCCGTCAAGATTTTACTGTATAAAAAAGGTGTAATGACAATGGCATCAGAAAACTAAACTTCCCTATGTGCATGAGGGAAGGGGGGAAGCAATGATAAGAGACAGAGAAATGGAGGAAGAGATGGATAAAGGAAAGAAGGAGGAGGCCTTGGATCTAATAATGATGGAGGAAGACCAGATCAAGAAGATCATGGAAACAACTGGAAGAACACGCAGTGGAGAACCCTACAAATACAAGATGATCAATAAGAAGAGAGTCATAACCATGAGGGAAGGCTTGGCAAGTGATGAAGAAGAAGTAGAGGATCTCTGGGTTGTGGAGAAGATTGAGGAAATCATGTGCGCGACATATGAAATGAAGACAAGAGGTCCAAGGGCAGGAACCAAAGGCAGAACTCCTATCCATATCAATGTCAATGTGGAACCCATAAACGCATGTGCGACCAATACACCAGAGAGAACACCACTATTTAGACAATCGAATTTAATTGGAAGAAATGCAGTAGGAAGCACATCTACACAGGGAGAAACAATTGGAGGAGCCAGTTTAGGAAGCATTATTCAAGGTGTTATCACTTTGTAATTTTCCCAAGGTTGTGGAGTCAGTCACAGAGGCAACATCAAAACCTCTTTGAGTCAAAGATCTATCCCTCCAAGACTCAGAGAGGGATCTCTCTGTATGATTTAACTTTGTTTGTATCAGATATTAGGATAGTTATGAGGTGCATAATTGTTTTTAGATTTGAGGTGTTTGGCTGAAGGGATGCTTAAGTCTCCATTAGGTTATGGGGTCTGTGTTTAAATATAAAGATCGATCTCAGATCTAAAATATTTTTTCTCCACGGGGTGAGGTAGTAAAAATGGTGTATCAAATCAATTAAAACGATAATGGATAAGAATGAAAAGGAAAGAGGTTTACTAATCAGAGGAGCAATTAAGAATTCATGGGCTTAGCTTTAGATGGAAAACATAGAGATTATCAAAAGATCAGATACAGAGTATTATAGAAATAAATTATGTTCTATTTACTCTCCTTTAATAATAAAAGCTAAAGAAACATATGGAATGATAATAGGAAGAAAATTTAACAAATAAAGATAATGCCACCAACACTTCAACACAAGAATCTTGTGAATAGTTTTTATGTTTATGGTCCATCTTTGAAAGGTTACAGAATAGATTTTGGATACAAAGGTCTCCAAAATCAACCATTTAGCATTAAAGTTACATGAATATATAGGAAATATCTCTCATCGATCTTATGAATTCAGATTCAACCACCTCGGCCAAAAATAGCAACAAATTCCCAAAAATCTGGAACTGTCCGCCATGAAATATGGGCGGAACTGCTGCAAAAAAGGGTCCACTCAGACATTTGTTTCTCTTCAAATTTGACCCCTGTGAAAAAACTGAAGGTTATTATTGTAGACAAGTTTTCATGGAGAAAAAACATCCTTTTGTTTCTCCAATTTCATCTCCAACTCGCCGAAACAGCTCCCGCAAAATCAGGACTGAAACAGGAAAAACCGGAAACCTGAAAAAAGGGGCTCATAAAAGGATTTTATTCTCCCAACTGGTGGAACCTATGAAAAATGTGAAATATTTTTTTGTTCTTCAGCCCATGCTGAACATTAACCTCTTTCGGTTTTTGAAACTATGTCTCCGTTTTCCCGTAATCATCCTCGGAAAAAGACTGGTCAAACTGGAAAAAAATGCAATTTTTTCAGTTTTCAGAAGGGTGGTTTTGGAGGGCAGGGTGTTTTTGGTCAGACCCCCCTGAGGTGGTAAGTGTTATTGGGAGGGGGGGGTTTGAGTTCACCAGGAGGTGACACTTGTCCCTCCCAATACCATCAACTCGGACCCCAAGGTGGTGATGGGACATGAGAAGGGGGGGGATTCGAGTTCTACGGGAAAGTGGGTAGCAAACTTAGGATATGTTTTGAGTTTATTATATTGTATTTTGTTTTTATGTTTTAATTTATTTAGTTTGTTTTAATATTTGTTTTTTTTTTTTAATATACATATTACGTTTTTAATACATGTTTATATTTTATTTTATGTTTTATTTAATGCTTTTTTTTTAGTTTTGTTGCATTATATGTTTTTTATTTAATGTTTTGTTTTATTATGTTTACTTTTAAAATATATGTTTTTATTATTGTTTTTTTAATTTGTTTTTTAATTAATTTAAATTAATCAAACACTAACCTAATTACTAACTTAAAAAACTAACTATTAATTAATTAATAATTAATTTCTTATTAATAAGTCTAATCTAATTTTATTAATCTAACGTTTTTTGTTTATCCTAAGTTTGCTTTATGCAGGGATGAGTGGCGGGCAAGACGTACTCAATGGGACAAAAGGACAAGGGAGTGAGTGGTGCAGAGGTGGATGAATGACGCAATAGGGTGATGAAGGATCAGGCGAAATGGATGAAGGGAGAAGTGAAATCAATCGAGGTCGTGCAATATACCAGATATAAAAATTATGCTGAATAGAAATAAAATGCTAGAAATGGCAGAATAACAGCAATATAACCAGAATAATCACCACAATAACACTGAAATGATATAAGAATAACAACATAAATAACACTTTGATTCTAAGAGAAATGTTCACAAGCCTCTTCGAGGGGGAAACCTCCAGTCGAGCAGAGCTCTATTACAATAATCTCCATTCTAGGGTTCTCATACCCTCAAATCCTATTTATACTAAATATGTCTATCAAAAGAAGCATCTAGAGGAAGATCCTTCTAGAAGTGGAAGCTTCTATTAGGTCTTCTTACATTTGACTTATTCTATTTTATTGTAAGGCCTTATTAATATTGACCTTTATTGCATTCGAATATATTGTTCTGCCTATGTGTGGGTTAGGACCCTAACATGTCCTCCCCCTTAAAAATAGCCTTGTCCTCAAGGCTTGAGATGTGGAAATTGTTGCAGAATGGTAGTTGGTTCCCAAGTGGCATCTGCTGGAGTTGTATCTTTCCACTAAATTAACACTTCCTTGATGGTTCTCTGACGCAGGCGACACTCACGCTGGTCCAAAATGGCTTGTGGTTGTAGCCAAATGGATCCTTCTCCAGCTAACTTGGGAAGGTTGGTTTGAATTTGGCACTTAGTTCCGATCACCTTCTTTAAGAAGGAAACATGAAAAACAGGATGTAGCTTCGAATGACTGGGAAAAAATAACTGATAGGCCACCTATCCCACATGCTTGAGAACTATATAAGGACCATAAATTTGGGTGCTAGCTTCTGACAATACTCGGCCTTGAGGGAATTCTTCTTGTAAGGTTGCAGGCAAAGAAACACCTGATCCGCTTCTTCAAATTGACGTTCAGAGCGACCTTGATATGCTTGTTGCTTCATGTGATTTTGTGCCATGACCAAATTCTCTTTGAGGGTATGCAGAATAGCCTCTCGAACTGTAAGTGTGTGGTCAACCGCCTGGACCTTCGAGACACTAGGTAAGTATGAGAGAACTAAAGGTGGTTTTTGTCCATATACCGCTTCAAAAGGAGTCATGTGTGTGGTTGTATGGTATGAAGTGTTGTACCACCATTCAGCTAGGGGTAACCATTGAGCCCACTGATTTTTCTTTTCTGAGGCAAAACACCTCAAATATGTTTCCAAACACTTGTTGACAACTCCTGTTTGACCATCAATCTAGGGATGATAAGTTGTACTGATATGAAATTGGGTGCCTTGTAGCTTGAACAATTCTTGCCAAAAATTGCTTGTGAAAGTTGGGTCACGATAAAAAACAATAGAGTGTGGCATGCCATGGAGCTTGAAGACCTAATCCATGAAAATTTGAGCCACCGTGGATGCTGTAAATGGGTGTTGAAGAGAACAGAAATGAGCATACTTGGAAAGGAAATCAACAACCACCATGATGACTAATGTATTTCCCAATTTGGGTAAGCCTGTAATAAAATCCATAGAGATGTACTTCCAAATAGCAGGTGGAATCAGGAGAGGTTGTAGTGTGCCCAGATATTTGACTGTTTCTCCCTTGTTGCATTGACACACATCACATTCGGCAACAAAATTACGAATGTCCTGTTTCATACCATCCCAGAAAAAAAGAACGTTTGACCTTGTCATAGGTTTTGGTGAACCTGGAGTGCCTCGATGTCGGTGTAGCATGAAGCTCAGAAAGTACCATGGATTTAAGCTTTGATTGTTTACTTAAATACAAATGACTTTTGTATTGAAGCTCATCATGGAGCCAAGAGTACCCTGGGGAAGCTGGAGCAATGGACTGCAATTGTTGGATCAACTGCAAATTTTTGGGATCTTGTACCCATTCCTGGCGAACAGCTTGGAGCCAATCTGGTGCAATGAAGGAAAGAGAAAAAAGGGATCCTTCATCTTCATATTTGCGGGAAAGTGCATTCGTAACCACATTTTCTTTGCCTTTCTTTTAAATGATCTCATAATCATAGCCAAATAGCTTAGTTACCCATTTTTGTTGCTACGGGGAGGAAATGTGTTGTTCCAAAAAATACTTGAGGCTTTGATGGTCAGTCTTAATTTGGAAGCATTTCCCCAATAGATAAGGATGCCAAAAATCAACGGCATGCAAAATAGCCAACATTTCCTTTTCATATATAAATTTGCCTAGATTTCTTTCAGATAATTGCTTGTTGGTAAAGGCCAAAGACCGACCCTCTTGCATAAGGACAACACCAATTCCTTTCCCTAAAGCATCACATTCCATGACAAAGGTCTTTGTGAAATCAGGAAGGGCCAAGACTGGAGTGGTGCACATGGCCATCTTCAAGGTTTGAAAATCTTGAGCAGCAGTTGGAGTCCAAGTGAAAGATTTCTTTTTTAGGAGAGCAGTGAGAGGTGTTGCAATCTTTCCGTAATTCTTAACAAACTTGCGATAATAACCTATTAAGCCCAGAAATCCACGCAATCTTTTGAGATTATTTGGGTGAGGCCAGTCTTGCATAGCTTCAATATTTTTAGGGTCCACCCTGACGCCGTCCTTGCCAACCAGATGACCCAAGTACTCTACTTCTGAGGCACCAAAAACACATTTAGATTGTTTCAGGAAAATTTAGTGTTGAGAGAGTAGATGGAGAACTTGATCCACATGAGCAAGATGTTATGTCCAGGTCTTTTTATAGATGAGGATATCATCAAAAAAAACTAAGACAAAATGACGGAGAAAAGGATGGAAGACATGATTCATGAAGCTTTGAAAGGTGGAGGGGGCATTACACAAGCCAAAGGGCATGACCAAAAACTCATAGTTTCCCTCATGAGTTCTAAAGGCAATCTTGGGAATGTCTTCCTCTTTCATACGTATCTGGTGGTAGCCCGAACGAAGATCAAGTTTAGTAAAGAATTGGGTGCCACTCAGTTCATCCAGGAGGTCATCAATGATAAGAATGGGAAATTTGTCTTTAATGTTAAGTTTGTTGAGGGCATGGAAGTTAGGACACATTCGCCAAGAACCTTATTTCTTCAGGAACATGACCACGGGAGAAGAGTAGGGGTTCGTACTAAGGTGGATAATGCCTGCATTAAGAAATTTCTAGACCATTTTCTCAATTTCATTTTTTTGGGAAAAGGGGTGACGATATGAACAAATATTGGGAGGAAGGCTTCTGGGTACAAGGGGATTGGAATGATCATGAAAACCACATGAAGGAGGGAGTCCCTGGGGAGTGGAAAATACCACTTGATGTTTATAAAGGATGGCTTGGAGTTCTTGTGACACCGAGGGTTTTTTTGTTTCTTGGATGGCATGGAGTTGATCAATAACACCAAAATGACCCTTTTTTAGAATCTTTTCCATGCGATGGGAACTAATGATCTCAGGTGAACTGGCGGTGATGCCTTGGAACTTATATTGGTGGCCCTCCTTATAAAATTGCATGGTTGATTCCTTAAAATCCATGAGAATGGGACCCAAAGTCCTTATCTAGTCTGCACCAAACACAATGTCACACCCGCCCATGTCTATAGAAAACATATGAGATTTCAAGTGGTAGTCACCAATTTGGAGACACACATTTTCACAACACCCTCCACATTTCATGGAGACACCATTGGCAATCATGATTTGGAAATTATTGACGGCATGGATGTAGCGATGAGTTTCTTGGGCAATGTGGCAATGAATAAAATTATGGGTGCTTCCACTATCAACCAGAATGATGACCTTCCGATGCTTGATGTAATTGATTAGCTTGAGGGTTTGGGGAGCGGAGAAGCCAGTGAGAGCATTGAGGGAAATGATCAGTTCTACTTCGGGAGGGTCTGAGGGAGGTGTTATGTTGAGGGTTTTAGGTGACTTAGACACAAGGGTATTTTCAATATCCTCTTCTGAAATATCCTCGAAGATGGCCATAAACAACTTTTGTTCCTTACACTTATGGCCCGGGAAATATTTTTCATCACAATTATAAAAAAGGCCTTTGAGTTGGATTTCATCCATTTCAACCCTAGTCAATTTTTGGATCTTTAGTGGAGCTGAGGGAGTAGTGGGATTTACTGGTTTAGGGTGAGGGATAAAGGAGGGTTTTCGGTTTTGAGAAGATACAACCTGTTGTGCTTATTTAGCTCTTTTAGTAGCCTCCACCCAACTCTGAAGCCGAGCCATGAGGACATGGG
>ML792481.1:47763-63155 GCA_009831015.1 Picea engelmannii | reverse complement strand
CAAAATGGCTTGTGGTTGTAGCCAAATGGATCCTTCTCCAGCTAACTTGGGAAGGTTGGTTTGAATTTGGCACTTAGTTCCGATCACCTTCTTTAAGAAGGAAACATGAAAAACAGGATGTAGCTTCGAATGACTGGGAAAAACTAACTGATAGGCCACCTATCCCACATGCTTGAGAACTATATAAGGACCATAAATTTGGGTGCTAGCTTCTGACAATACTCGGCCTTGAGGGAATTCTTCTTGTAAGGTTGCAGGCAAAGAAACACCTAATCCGCTTCTTCAAATTGACGTTCAGAGCGACCTTGATATGCTTGTTGCTTCATGCGATTTTGTGCCATGACCAAATTCTCTTTGAGGGTATGCAGAATAGCCTCTCGAACTGTAAGTGTGTGGTCAACCGCCTGGACCTTCGAGACACTAGGTAAGTATGAGAGAACTGAAGGTGGCTTTTGTCCATATACCGCTTCAAAAGGAGTCATGTGTGTAGTTGTATGGTATGAAGTGTTGTACCACCATTCAGCTAGGGGTAACCATTGAGCCCACTGATTTTTCTTTTCTGAGGCAAAACACCTCAAATATGTTTCCAAACACTTGTTGACAACTCTTGTTTGACCATCAATCTAGGGATGATAAGTTGTACTGATATGCAATTGGGTGCCTTGTAGCTTGAACAATTCTTGCCAAAAATTGCTTGTGAAAGTTGGGTCACGATAAAAAACAATAGAGTGTGGCATGCCATGGAGCTTGAAGACCTAATCCATGAAAATTTGAGCCACCGTGGATGTTGTAAATGGGTGTTGAAGAGCACAGAAATGAGCATACTTGGAAAGGAAATCAACAACCACCATGATGACTAATGTATTTCCCAATTTGGATAAGCCTGTAATAAAATCCATAGAGATGTACTTCCAAATAGCAGGTGGAATCAAGAGAGGTTGTAGTGTGCCCAGATATTTGACTGTTTCTCCCTTGTTGCATTGACACACATCACATTCAGCAACAAAATTACGAATGTCCTGTTTCATACCATCCCAAAAAAAAAGAACGTTTGACCTTGTCATAGGTTTTGGTAAACCTGGAGTGCCTCGATGTCGGTGTAGCATGAAGCTCAGAAAGTACCGTGGATTTAAGCTTTGATTGTTTACTTAAATACAAATGACCTTTGTATCGAAGCTCATCATGGAGCCAAGAGTACCCTGGGGAAGCTGGAGCAATGGACTGCAATTGTTGGATCAACTGCAAATTTTTGGGATCTTGTACCCATTCTTGGCGAACAGTTTGGAGACAATCTGGTACAATGAAGGAAAGAGAAAAAAGGGATCCTTCATCTTCATATTTGCGGTAAAGTGCATTCGCAACCACATTTTCTTTGCCTTTCTTTTAAATGATCTCATAATCATAGCCAAATAGCTTAGTTACCCATTTTTGTTGCTACGAGGAGGAAATGTGTTGTTCCAAAAAATACTTGAGGCTTTGATGGTCTGTCTTAATTTGGAAGCATTGCCCCAATAGATAAGGATGCCAAAAATCAACAGCATGCAAAATAGCCAACATTTCCTTTTCATAGATAGATTTGCCTAGATTTCTTTCAGATAATTGCTTGTTGGTAAAGGCCAAAGACCGACCCTCTTGCATAAGGACAACACCAATTCCTTTCCCTAAAGCATCACATTCCATGACAAAGGTCTTTGTGAAATCAGGAAGGGCCAAGACTGGAGTGGTGCACATGGCCATCTTCAAGGTTTGAAAATCTTGAGCAGCAGTTGGAGTCCAAGTGAAAGATTTCTTTTTTAGGAGAGCAGTGAGAGGTGTTGCAATCTTTCCGTAATTCTTAACAAACTTGCGATAATAACCTATTAAGCCCAGAAATCCACGCAATCTTTTGAGATTATTTGGGTGAGGCCAGTCTTGCATAGCTTCAATATTTTTAGGGTCCACCCTGACGCCGTCCTTGCCAACCAGATGACCCAAGTACTCTACTTCTGAGGCACCAAAAACACATTTAGATTGTTTCAGGAAAATTTAGTGTTGAGAGAGTAGATGGAGAACTTGATCCACATGAGCAAGATGTTATGTCCAGGTCTTTTTATAGATGAGGATATCATCAAAAAAAACTAAGACAAAATGACGGAGAAAAGGATGGAAGACATGATTCATGAAGCTTTGAAAGGTGGAGGGGGCATTACACAAGCCAAAGGGCATGACCAAAAACTCATAGTTTCCCTCATGAGTTCTAAAGGCAATCTTGGGAATGTCTTCCTCTTTCATACGTATCTGGTGGTAGCCCGAACGAAGATCAAGTTTAGTAAAGAATTGGGTGCCACTCAGTTCATCCAGGAGGTCATCAATGATAAGAATGGGAAATTTGTCTTTAATGTTAAGTTTGTTGAGGGCATGGAAGTTAGGACACATTCGCCAAGAACCTTATTTCTTCAGGAACATGACCACGGGAGAAGAGTAGGGGTTCGTACTAAGGTGGATAATGCCTGCATTAAGAAATTTCTAGACCATTTTCTCAATTTCATTTTTTTGGGAAAAGGGGTGACGATATGAACAAATATTGGGAGGAAGGCTTCTGGGTACAAGGGGATTGGAATGATCATGAAAACCACATGAAGGAGGGAGTCCCTGGGGAGTGGAAAATACCACTTGATGTTTATAAAGGATGGCTTGGAGTTCTTGTGACACCGAGGGTTTTTTTGTTTCTTGGATGGCATGGAGTTGATCAATAACACCAAAATGACCCTTTTTTAGAATCTTTTCCATGCGATGGGAACTAATGATCTCAGGTGAACTGGCGGTGATGCCTTGGAACTTATATTGGTGGCCCTCCTTATAAAATTGCATGGTTGATTCCTTAAAATCCATGAGAATGGGACCCAAAGTCCTTATCTAGTCTGCACCAAACACAATGTCACACCCGCCCATGTCTATAGAAAACATATGAGATTTCAAGTGGTAGTCACCAATTTGGAGACACACATTTTCACAACACCCTCCACATTTCATGGAGACACCATTGGCAATCATGATTTGGAAATTATTGACGGCATGGATGTAGCGATGAGTTTCTTGGGCAATGTGGCAATGAATAAAATTATGGGTGCTTCCACTATCAACCAGAATGATGACCTTCCGATGCTTGATGTAATTGATTAGCTTGAGGGTTTGGGGAGCGGAGAAGCCAGTGAGAGCATTGAGGGAAATGATCAGTTCTACTTCGGGAGGGTCTGAGGGAGGTGTTATGTTGAGGGTTTTAGGTGACTTAGACACAAGGGTATTTTCAATATCCTCTTCTGAAATATCCTCGAAGATGGCCATAAACAACTTTTGTTCCTTACACTTATGGCCCGGGAAATATTTTTCATCACAATTATAAAAAAGGCCTTTGAGTTGGATTTCATCCATTTCAACCCTAGTCAATTTTTGGATCTTTAGTGGAGCTGAGGGAGTAGTGGGATTTACTGGTTTAGGGTGAGGGATAAAGGAGGGTTTTCGGTTTTGAGAAGATACAACCTGTTGTGCTTATTTAGCTCTTTTAGTAGCCTCCACCCAACTCTGAAGCCGAGCCATGAGGACATGGGCCCGAATCTCATCCTTGAGGCCACTGATAAAACATTCTTGGAAAAAAGAATCAGACATACCCTTTGTTTGAAAATCTAGGGGCTCAAAGGCAGATATAAAGTCTTCCATTGTTCCTTATTGTTTCAACTTTGTCAAACGACCCAAATTGTTGGTGTCAGTGTCAAAGAGTTCATAAATCTCTGCCACAAAGTGTGTCTAAGCAATATACCCTTGACGAGAAGTTTTTCTCCATTGCCGCCATTGCCAACATTCTTGATCTAGATGGAGAACACCATACTGGAGTTTGGCCAAGTCATCTGTAATGTCATATAAAGAGAAATAATGTTCCATTTGGGTTACCCAACCAGTGGGGTCCGAGCCATCAAATTTGGTCACATCCACCCACGGAAGGCATAGGTCACGTTGAAAGTGATGGTTCTAAAAGTTATGGGAATGAGAGGAATGGTCACCTTCAGTATGTGGAGGTGAGGAAGAGAAAGGGTTATCTGTAGGGATATGCAGTTTGGTGTAGAGTGTCAAAAAGACAGATTCAAGCTGGGTGGTGAGGTCTTGTTTGATTTCCTCCATTGAGAAATGCATGGTTGTATTGATGGAAGCAACATTGGAACTGATTTGTTTCGCTTCTTGTTGGGTCTCAATGAGACCAGATTACAAGGTGTTGAAGCGATCTTCCAAGTCTTGGCTACAGGTATGGGCCATGAGGATGGGGGAACTGAAAAGGGGCGGGCGGGGTCAAATTTTTTTCTGAAAAATGATATGGATGAATGTGATAAGGGTGAAGAGATGTGTATTTACTTGGAAACCTGAACATAGTTGCACGGAAATAGATCTTGTCTTTTTTAATTTGTTTATGTTTTTTTCCCCAAGGGTTAGGTATTCAAGGGTTCTACAGACAAGGGTTTTCCCTGTTCTATAGCTCTTTGATATACATGCGAGGTCCAACAATAGTACTTGGCCCAATATCTCAGGGCACTAACTAAGGAGGATAGATTGTACCCTTAGTCATACTACCCGACTACCCAAGTACTAGAGAGTATCTTCCTGAGTGTTGTTCTCGATGGAACTATAGCAGTCAGGCGGCCAATTGGTTTATCTAAAGAGGGATTTAGGAAATCTAGTTCGATCCGTACATAGGTGTTGTCTGATGCACTACCACTCGAAGGGGTACCAACAGGGGTTACAAGGGTGGACAACAGATGTGCGCTTAAGAACCACATGTATTTATTGCGTGTATGAATCCCTCAACCACGGGTTTATGAGTGTAACGACATATATATTTGGCCTAAAGACGCCAAAATACGTCTCTACCCTGAAAAAAAATTACCCACAATTTATGCCAAGGAAAGTGATCTGATACCACTTGTAATATACCAGATATAAAAAGTATGAAGAACAAAAATAAAATGCTAGAAATGGCAGAATAACAACAATATAACTAGAATAATCACCATATAACACTGAAATGATATAAGAATAACAACAGAAATAACACTTTGATTCTAAGAGCAATGTTCATGGGCCTCTTCGAGGGGGCAACCTCTAGTCGAGCAAAGCTCTATTACAATAATATTCAAGCTAGGGTTCTCATACCCTCAACTCCTATTTATACTAAATATGTATATCAAAAGAATCATCTAGAGGAAGATCCTTCTAGAAGTGGAAGCTTCTATTAGGTCTTCTTACATTCGACTTATTCTATTTTATTTCAAGGCCTTATTAATATTGACCTTTATTACATCCGAATATATTGTTCTACCTATGTGCGGGTTAGGACCCTAACAGGTTAGCAAACCAGATGTATTCATCATGAGACCAATGGAAAACAGATAATTGTAGAAACAAATAACCTATGATTATAGGACCCCAACATAGGCTCCACCTGGGGATGGAAACTCTTTCGAGAGGTGTCAAGAACCACTGAAATATGAATATGCAGACCGGTGCCTTATTCAGTGGGTTGATCCCAAAATCTTATTCTGCAACCTGTACCTATTTTGATCTTTCAACTGAGACCAAATCAAAATGAACACTGTTGAGAAAGAGATTCTCGAATGACTGAGCTTATTTAGAAATTCTACCTACCCTACCCTTATGATAATTTTGTTGTTCTAAATGATACAATAATGTCAGTGCAACCAGTCAAGCAATTGCTCTACTAGCTCTTCTCTTTCAATGTTTTCAATCAATATCAAAAATAGAACTTGCATAGGCATCATGAATTGCTTTCCATCCTGATCTTCACAATACAAAGTTATGGGACTGTGAACAATTCCAGAAACTTTGGGAATCAATGGGAATTTTGAAAACAATAGCTCTTCCATGTATACAGTTATAGGATCATAATAGACATGACCTATCTCCTGATGTTCAAATTCAACCAATTCAACCTCGTGATTTGGTACTATATTTATGTTGTCTAGATCCTCAAAAAATTATTGATATGGCTGCAAATGTTCTGATGGGATTTGTAATGTGAATTCTGTTGAAAAAGACAATGAAGCTAACTACCTGATCATATCAATATCATAACATCTTTTCATCCCATAGATGGATTATGGAAAATGACTTTGAAAACACAAGTCATCCAACACATAAGATATTGGATCCTGCAGGAATTGAGATGATTGTTGCATTGGTTCCACTGAAACTTCTTGATTTTCTATGTGTTTATCCTTTATCACATACTCAAAATTATTTTTCAAAAACTGAAATGAATTAAAGCTTAATGGTACAGATTTATTTTGGATTAACTCATAATTTGTCTCAGGCTCTATGATTTCATCTGGAATTTGAAAATCAATGTAGGTCAAGGGCTGCAATTCTAGGTTTAGAACAACCTCCATATCATCAATGGCATCTTCAACTGATTGATCATAACATTCTCCCTCCCTACTATTGACAACTTTCTTACAATTTTTTCTCAAAAATTGAAAAGAAGAGAAACATAAGGGCAAAGATTTTTCCCTTACTCTGAAATTTTCTGCATTTTCCTCATCGCTGTCATGATTGTTGTGCAAAGGTTGATTGTCATATTTGAGTTGTAACTGATTGTCTTACTGCCAATGAAATGCTGTTGATTTCTTTGAACAGTCAACATCTTTTTCAGCCACATATTCGTCATCATATTGATCATACTTGGGTAGATTATCCAGGTAAGAAATGTCATCAAACATGCACATCATATCAGCTAGTTGTTCCTCTACAAGTTGTGATGGAGCTTCATCTTTGACTACATTGTGGATTGAATACAAGACATAATCATTATCCAAACCATGATATCAAGGATGAGATACAAAGTGTTTGGGGACATGGATCCTTGTCTGTTCTGGAACTATTGGAACATGTGGTCCTTGAACAACGAGTTCATATTTTCTACTAATCCTCTGCATCATCTCATTGACTGTGTTGGTCTGAATATCTAATTTCACCTCTGAAGATGTCATCCGTTCATTTTATGTTCTATCTTTCTCTTCTGCCCTTAGCTTAGACCTTTTGTTCAGCAAGTTAACTTCCACATCAACTGCAATATTTTTTATTTCTTCAAGGGTGGCAGTGTTTCTTTCTCTCAAATGAAATTCCATCTCAGGATCGAAGGCATCTAGGAAATGCAAGTGAGTTGATCCTGGGGGTGGCCTTATATCAGCATGCATTGCATGATATACCTTATTGAACCTTGCTGAAAACTGATGTACTATCTCCCCTGACTGTCTTTTCAAATGGTCATACTCTTCTAGGATAAGAAAGACATTTCTCATGATCACCCATCGATATAGGAAATTTTTTGCAAACTAATGGAAATTGCTAATGCTTGCAGCTGGAAGATTCTTAAACTAATTTTTTACTTTACCTTGCAATGATAGGGAAAACATTCTAATATAGACATCATCATCTTCTACCTCAAACAGATCAAGAAAACCCTCAAGGCTTTGGATATTATTTTCACCAGTGCTCTTCACATTTTCTCCATCAAATCTGGGCATATTATTGGTGTAATTGGCAGGGAGGTCATGGAGAATAAGAGGCAAATATAGAGGCTTGTATTTGTCTGGGAGTTTTGCAGATATAGGAGGTAAAGTAGGGAGCTTATAACCATCTGGAGGTTTGGCAAGAGTAGGAGATAAAGCATGAGGCTCATGTCTCACTGGGCTTTCTAAAGGTGTATCTAGGATGTGCACAGGTGTATGAGTATGTACATGATCTACAACTTGGGTCTTAATCTCTTGAGGCTCATCAATTTGCAGATGATCAATATAAACTGCAGAAATATACTCTTGTTTCGGATTGGAAAAAGATAGGACATAATTACAGATAAAACCAAAAATGTATTGAACACAATTTGAGCTTGAATACCTTCTCTTTCCATATTGCTTGTTCATGCTTCAGGTTCTTCCTCCAGTGGATTCTTTGAGTTGGCATTGTTCTGGAGCTGATTGGAGTCGCCAGGTGAAAGATTTTAGCCTTTTTGTGTATGGACACTATCCAACATTAGTGATCAGACCTGGAACTTGAAGTGCACTACTGGAGAAAGTTCCCCAGTATGGTCGACATTCTGTTAGCACTCTGTAATTTTCTCAAGGTTATGGAGGTAGTCACAGAGGAAACATCAAACCTCTTTGAGTCAGGGATATAGCCCTCTAAGACTCATAGAGGGATCTCTTTGTATGATTTAACTTTGTTTGTATCAGATATTAGGCTAGTTATGAGGTGCAATTTGTTTTTTAGATTTGAGGTGTTTAGCTGAAGGGATGATTTAAGTCTCCATTGGGCTATGGGGTTTTTGTTTAAATATAAAGATCAATCTTAGATCTAAAAAACAAATTCTCCAAAGGGAAAGGTAATAAAAATTTTGGATCGAATAAATTAAAATGATAAAGGATAAGAATGAAAAGGAAAGAGGTTTACTAATAAGAGGAGCAATTAAGAATTCTTGGGCTTAGCTTAAGATGAAAACATAGAGATTATAAAAAGATCAGATACAGAGTATTATAACAATAAATTATGTTCTATTTACTCTCCTTTAATAATAAGATCTGAAGAAACATATGGAATGATAAAAGGAAGAACAATTAACAAAGAAATATAATGCCACCAACACTTCAACACAAGAATCCTGTGAATAGTTTTTTTTATTTTTGGTCTGTCTTTGAAAGGTTACATAATAGCTTTTGGATACAAAGGTCTCCAAAATAAACCATTTAGAATTAAAGTTACATGAATATATAGGAAATATCTCTCCTCAATATTAGGAAGTCAGGTTCAACCACCTTGGCCAAAAATAGCAACAAATTCCCAAAAAACTGGAACAATCCACCATGAAAGATGGGTGGAACTACTGCAAAAAAGGGGTCCACTCTGACATTTGTTTCTCTTAAATGGTGACACCTGTGAAAAAAATGAAGGATTTTATTGTATATTAGTTTTTATGGAGCAAAAAACTCCTTTGTTTTCTCCAATTTCGTCTCTAGCTCGCCGAAACAGCTCCCGCAAAATCAGGACTGAAACAGGAAAAACCTGAAACCTGAAAAAAGGGGCTCAAAAAAGGATTCAATTCTCCCAACTGGTGGCACCTGTGAAAAATATGAAAGAGGTTTTTGTTTTTTAGTCTATGATGAACAAAAACATCTTTCATTTTTTTAAACTCCGTCTTTGTTTTCCCAGAATCATCCTCGGACAAAGACTGGTCAAACTGACAAAAGCGCGATTTTTTCACTTTTCGGAAGGGTGGTTTTGGAGGGTAGAGTGGTTTTGGTCAGACCCCCCTGAGGTGGTAAGTGGTATTGGGAGGGGGGGTATGATTTCACCAGGAGGTGACACTTTTCCCTCCCAATAACACCAACTCGGACCCCAAGGTGGTGATGGGACGTGAGAAGGCAGGGGTTTGAGTTGTACGGGAAAGTGGGTAGCAAACTTAGGATATGTTTTGAGTTTATTATATTGTATGTTTTAATTTATTTAGTTTGTTTTAATATTTGTTTTGTTTTTTTTAATATATGTATTATGTTTTTAATACATGTTTATATTTTATTTTATGTTTTATTTAATGTTTAGTTTTTAGTTTTTTTGTATTATATGTTTTTTATTTAATGTTTTGTTTTATTGTGTTTATTTTTAATATATATGTTTTTATTATTGTTTTTATTATTTATTTTTAATTAATTTAAATTAATCAAACACTAACCTAATTACTAACTTAAACAACTAATTATTAATTAATTAAAAATTAATTTATTATTAATAAGTCTAATTTAATTTTATTAATCTAACGTTTTTTTGTTTATCCTAAGTTTGGTTTATGCGGGGATGAGTGGCGGGCAAGACGTACTCAATGGGACAAAAGGACGAGGGAGTGAGTGGCACAGAGGTGGATGAATGATGCAGCAAGGTGATGAAGGACCGGGCAAAATGGATGAAGGGAGAAGTGAAATCAACCGAGGCCGAAAAACCAGATGTCTTCATCACGAGACCAATGCCAAACAGATAATTGTATAAACAAATAACCTATGATTATCGGACCCTAACACAAGGATATACACTACACAAAGGTATTAGTTCATCATTTAGGATGGTAGGACATGATCCCATCATCAGTGTTATAGCAAGATTTGCCTCACCTTATGCAATCTTGCACAGAGGGTCTTTTTTTGTTTCCCTATGCATACTTTTCACCCCTTTTTGAAAATTCCAGAGCTAAAAAAATATTTTTCCATATGTACGCACCATGCCTACTATACAACATGCGTATACGCAGGTTGCAACACTACAACCCGTGTACATCGAAATTTGTGCCCAAAAATGAAAAATGGTGCCAGGTTTCCATGTCACGACAGGAGATCTATGATCTTTGGCCTTCCATATACTGGAAACGTTCCAAATCGACCCTTCAGTTCCATTTGAAGGTTATAAATGGGCCAATTCCGAGCTATGGAAAAGAGGAGGAAGAATTCAAATTTGAGAGAAAAGTTACTCTGCAAAAAATATTTACTTCATATTGAGTCTGCATCCCTTTGTCCTTTAAGTCTGAACACAGTGTTCAGACCCCAAGCTCTTCCCTTATTGATTAATAACTTCATTGTTTCTCTTTTATGAGCTTTCCTTTTGTGGATGATTGAAGTGGTGGAGGCCCAGCTGGAAGGAACTTAGTTTCTCGGTTCAGAACTGTGCCAACACAGAAGTCTATAACTTTTTCACTTATGTTGATCATATATTAATAGAAATACTCTTTTCCATTCCAATTGATATCTTGCAAATATTTGAATTATTCCATGGGCGTATTTGTTATGTATGTTAATGGATTATGCTATTGAATGTGATAACATCATATCTTATCACCATATGCTTGCTTTTCTTGGTTATTGAGGACTAGTTACAGGTATAGGGCTTTGGGTCAAGTGCTCAATGGTGGACTTCATCAAACATCTCGACAAGGTAAGACTTTTATCTTGTCTTGCTAGCATAATTGTTTATATAACATACTTGAGAATAGATTTGATTTCTGCAGTCATTTTCGTCGGTTGTGGTTTACGCCTAGCCATAGAGAGATTTTCCTCATAACAGAATTGGCAACCATACTGGGTATTGAATATTCTTTCTTGGGGTTTGGAGTGTTTTTCTCCTTGGATTGCTCTCGTTCTTATTGTTTTTCTTGTCGTATCACTGCTTGACAGCCTATGTTCACTCTGGGTCTGATTTTATCATCCTTCTCCCTTGCCTAGCTTTGTTTTTGAAACATATGCACAGGTTTTTGCTTGACAGTCGTGTATATACACATGATATCCTTTTGCAAGTTGCATACATACATTTTGTTTCCATGAAAAATCGCGTACATCATCCTTCTTTTCTTTTTTTCTGGGTTTGGTGGTTGTTGGGTAGGTTTTGTTGATTGTTGAGTCTTCTTCGATCTCTATAGTGACTATTAAGTGTCTGTGGGATGACAGGAAACCTATCTTTGGTTGAATTTTTGGGTGGAGTCTTTCTCATCATATTTTTATTTTTATTGTCCTTTTACATTGGGCTGGGTGTTTTTCTCCTTAGTATCCTACTTGAGTTGTTTGTTTCTATACACAGTAGAGTTTTTATATATCAAGTTGTTGTTCAATCCATGCATTTTCATTTTTCTTATATTGAAAATACAAAAATATTAGGCATTTTTCCTTTCTTGGCGTTTTGATCTTTTGATTCTTTGTCATTAGCTTAGTGCATGTAAAGAAAGATTTCATTTTTACTTCAAAATTGTAGAGTTGAAATTGAAAATTGCATTTGTTTTAAGAAGCATATCATTCATTGAAAATTGAAGTTAGGACTTTTCATTGTATTCATATTTACTTTACTTACTGAGTCATAACATCATGAGTTTCACTACCATACCTTTTTGAGTAAGCACGACCATAAAATTAACGCTATAATTTAAAATTGATTAGTCATGATTTTATTTTCTAGGGTGCACAAACTAGCTTAGGATTGAGTGCCTTGGAATAGGATTTTGTGAGTAAACTGCTATTAAATAAACATATGTGTCTGACAAAGGGAGTGGAGAAATCGATTGTAAAATTGGTAATATCAGAAGGCTCCGCTCACATCGGAGTTAATCACAAGGTCACGTGAGGTTGGTTGAAGGGATATCCCCCCGATACCTTCTTAGCATCAGAGATATTTATGGGGATCTATTCGTATATGGGGATCTTGCTAGTGCCCTTACCTCTGTGAGAGGTGGTACTTTCAAGGTTTCGAGATTTGTTACCCTGCCCATACGGTGTACCTAACTTACGATTGCTCACTTGTGCATCGTTTATACATTGGTTGCTTAGTTTCTTAACTTAGGTGCCACATAGGTTACTTGTAGGGGTTATTCTGCAGGTACCCTGGGTCAAATAAGAGTCGAACAACACACAACCTTTATGGAGGTTTACCTCTCCGGGGGATCTAACTGAATGGTTGTTAATCCCACAAGGACCCTTATAACTGATTATGTTACCTCCAATATTTAGCAGGGAGTCTCAGGACCCTATTGGGCGAGACATACCTTCTTTAGGGAGGGAGGCCCCTTACAACCACTTTACACCGTTTGTGTGCATATTGGTCATTTGATTTTTTGGTGTGCTCTTGGATTACTAGTTGGCCTTAGGATTTTTTACTGATTTTTTGTTATCATGGATAGCAGAGTTCCCATAGTTCCCTCTTTTACCACTACCACCCCCATGATGTTCACTCATTTCATGGGGACGAATCTGTCCTCTTTTCATAATGGTATGCAGAATTATGACACTCAGTCCATGCCTTTGGTCTCTAATCATATTCCTATTGATATGTCGATCATGCCTTCACCCTTTCCATCCTCTCCCTAGCCCACTTATATGAATCTTAGCATTGGATCCAGGGGAACCATGGCCCCACTCCCTACATCTTCATTTAATATGAGTCATGCACCTCAATCGACTCTCACTGTGGGAGGTTGGAACCTCCCTTCTTATGGATCCAGTCCTAGCTATGCTCTTTCAGGAGCCATTACTCAAATGGGTACTTATTCTACTTATTACACCACATCTTTGTATCCTTCGTCCGCCATGATGGTTCCTTCGAACACTTTTTCCATGACAGGTCCACATATATCCTCGAGTCTTTTATACGGGGAGAATCAGTTTTACGGTTTGGGATACCCTCTTCATGGAACCCCTTCACATGGGGGCAACATATATCCTCACTTGAATAATCCTTATCATACTTTCATCTCTTCGCACACTTCAGTGATGATTCTCATACAAACCTCTCTGGATCAATTAGACGGAGGATACTACCTTTTCGGATAGGGACAGGGGGTAAACCAGGACCATTCCTATCCTGCAATGTTTCAAAGAACATCTTTCCCTAGACCTTGGTATCAAATGCCACAACCTACTGCTAATCCAGTCACTACCATCCATACTAGAGCTCCATCACCAACCTCTGCCAGTCATGTTGGAGATGGGTTGACAACCTCTGCGAGTCATGTTGACGACCTAGACCCAGGCACTTCTAATCATGTTGGGGGCATCACTCTATTCGCCACGATTCATATCAATGTCACATCTCCAACCTTTGTATATCATGTGGGAGATGACTCTCTCGCCTATGCCAGTCATGTTGAGAGCATGTCGCCAGCCATTATGAAGGACATTGGGGGAATTGAGAATCCTATATGCCTCAGACGTATTCCTAAATTCCTTTGTAGGACTTGTGAAGGATATCACCTTACTCATTTATGTCCTTCTACTATTGGGATACTATAAGTGTGGCTCTCACCTGAGGGCCCTTTGGGTTTTGAAGTGTATGTGGTTTCCCCACACCCTATTTCTCCTTTAATTGACACAGAATTCATTCTACTACAATCCTGTCCTAAACATGCCCTCGTTGTCAAGGATGATGTGTCCCCTATCCCTATTGTCATGCGTCCTTTTCAATCGATGGTTGAAGAAGTGGTTGTACCGGTGCAATCTCTGGTCAAACCAACTCTCCTTTTGGAGGGTGATGTGTATTTCAACCATGTCATCAACATTCCTGATAGCACCCCTTCTAAACAAGAGAGATTTATACTCTCCCCGAGTGCCTTCCCTTCAATTTGTGGAGAATTTCCCTTCGATTGGGATGGCCTTGAGGGGTATACAATGCCCCCACCTATGTCATTTCCAGTAAGATACATTATTTGATATATTACAGAGGCAATAACCTCTTATAGCACTTTATCCTCCTCAACTTGGAGAGCTTTGGGTTTTCCCAAGATTATGTCGGCTATTCATAAGATAATGAAATTCCAAAGAAGTCCAGCACGAGAGCCTTGGCCTCCCCCATGACTTGCCGCCTAGAAACCTCTCAACGAGTCTGATTTAAGATCTTTTCCGACTCGTCTAAAAAGAGAAAAGATTGTTGAGTGAATTTGTCCCTTTCACATTCATTAATTGGAATTGAAAGGTCGTGAGTCTTGGTTAAGCTCTTTTCCAACTCATTCTCAAAAAGAGAAAAGATTATCGAGTGAAGTTGTCTCTTTCAAACTCACAAATTGGATTTGAAAGGACGTTTATTTGGTACAATTTTATCCATTTTTTCACACCAATTAGACTAAAGATCATGAAAAAGGACATTTTTCGGCGTTAGGTTGTGATTGCATCTCATTCCCTTGCTTGCAGTATTGAGCCTATAGTAGGTTCTCACTTTGCATTATAAACGGTTTGCCTTAGTTGTTTTTCATCCTCAACCAAGCAGAGCCTCGTTTATATCCTTCACAATTTGACACCCTATACCTAGGAGGGAACATTCCATTGAGTGTTCGTTGGCACAGGGGCAAACCCAGGGTTCAACGCTTTAGCATCACACCAACAAAATGCTAACTATTGGCCCTTTCGACAACACCTACGAAGCAGATGAAGTCTCACCCGAGGTAGAGGCAGGGGTGGTTGCAGGACTCAAATGTCTACAACCTAGCTGGGACACAGATCTATGATTACAATACCTTAACAGATCACTTAACAGTTAACATTCATTAGCATTTATCCCTTATTCACATCGGAGATTAAAACCGTAATTACAAAACAGCACAATATTCAACCAGATCTAATACATCCAATGTTAAGAACCAAACATCAATATAGCATAGAAAAACATCAGGAAAAGTACTCAATGCCTTGAAAAAGAGATAATTTCAGATAATAAGCCTCTTCGAGGGGGCAACCTCCTTTTACCCCACTTAAATGTTCCAGTACAAGATGATTAAAATGAAAATGTCTCCTTGGTATATATAGGAGACTAGGAGGTATAATTACAACTAATGGCCTAAA
>ML792481.1:10695-34908 GCA_009831015.1 Picea engelmannii | reverse complement strand
TTTGGGGCTTCAAGCCATCATATGGGGGTCCTTCAACTTCGTAGAGCCATAACTCTCAAACCGTGAGGAGTTATGTGACATTCCACATACCACCGGAAATGGCATGTCAAGAACTATCCATCTAGGATAGTTTCACTAACAACCTCATTTATCTTCATCTCATTAATCCACATGCAAGCATGGGTCCTCCAACCGTTCTTCTAGGATAACTCAATCCGTAAAGCATCTTCCCGTGAGGGCTTTCACCATAAGGGGACCACTTTGGAGTTCATCCATTTGTGCACCTTATCAACCATGATAAGACAATAATCATTCATCTTTGCATCAATTCACCACTGCATCATATATATAAACTATGCATCATGTATCAATGACAACTCATTGATCCATCTTCATCAATGCATCATATCAATGATCCATATTTATCAATTGGTTTCCACTTGGACATCTATCATTCTCATCAAGGGAATCATATCAATCATCCATATTTATCAGTTGGTTTCCACTTGGACATCTATCATTCTTATCAATGCATATTCATTGTTCAGCAATCATCAATCAATCAATTACTTGACATCAATCAAACCAAACCATTTACATCAATGACATATGATCGTACAATCTCCCAAATAATAAAACCATTGACATCAATGACAACATGATCCAACAAGGTTTATAGATCCCACTTGCTTATACCTTGAGGAAATCAACCAGTTATACAGAACCACCACGCAAGAAGAATATTATTTGAATCCAACTGTAGATGGAGTACTTAGCTGTAGAAGAATCACATCATGTGCTTCGGTCTCAGATACAGGGTTGGATAATTGGCAACGGAGATCACATGAAGTATCCACAAGAAGGTGCAAAAGAATATACCACGCAGTAACATGGCTAGGTACAAAGATAAGAGAAACTCTCATTTTTCATGGGGTGAATGACTTAGAAGAATTCCTAACAAGATATGAAGATGAAGTGTTATATAATCAGAGGATATTAGCTCTAGACATAGCACTCAAGGAAACACCTGCAAGATGGTTGGGTGCACACAAAGAGACAGTCAAGGACAGGTATCAATGTAAGTGATTATTGCACGTTAGATTCGATGCAGAACAAGGAAGCAAGTAACTACAGAGATATGATGGATAGGGGACACCAGCAGAACACTTGGAGAAGTGTAGAACATTATGGAAAATGATACCACCAGAAGAATGGACTCATCACTTTATTCATACACTAGAAGGAATTCCAAAAAACTGATATGTAGACCAAGAACTACATAGAGGCACTGCATAATGGACATCATTACAATAGAATTTTAAGTCACTTTCTAATTTGAACATGAGAACCCCAACATTGATGCATCACTCAAACAAATCATAGGGGTGATATTTATTAAGGAACCAAAGGTTGAACTTATAACAAAGTATCAACAACAGAATAGACAGGGAGTGAAGAACTATTGTCATGATATCATGTGCAGGAAGAAGCACTAGATGAAGATGGCCCATGTAACATTCAAATTACAGAAATAGAAGGAGAAAGAGAGGTAGAAGGCCCATCTATGGAATCATAAGCATTTGCTGGGAAAATCAAGGTGAAGAAAGTAAATATTGGGACAAATGATAATCCCAAAATGGCCAGTATTGGAGATTACTTGGATGAACAAATAGTATAAAGAATAGCAAAGTTGTTGCGCAAGTATAGTGACATGTTCCTAAAAACCTTTACAGAGATGAAAGTCATAGTAGAAAATCTAGGAGAGATGAAGATACCTCTCAAACCCGAGGCTAGATCTGTCAGACAATGACCATATGGACTGAACCCAATATATAAGAAGAAAGTAAAATCATAAATTGACATAATGTTGGAAGTTGGAATCATCGAACCAGTAGAAGAATCAGAGTGGATAATCCTGATGGTAGTACAGGAAAAGAAACAAGGAGGCATAAGGATATGTGTCGATCTGAGGAAGTTGAATTATTATTGCCTACATGACACTTTTCCCACCCCTTTCACAGATGAGGTATTAGAGAATGTAGGAGGCCAGGAAGCATACTCAGTCACAGATGGATTCTCAGGCTACAATCATATCAGGATAGCTCCAGAAGACAGATACAAGACCACTTTTTCCATAGAATGGGGATCCTACCAGTACACAGTCATGCCTTTTGGGTTGAAGAATGCACCAACTATATGCTCAAGGGTAGTCATAGTTGCCTTCAAATAATTCATCCATCAATTTTAAGTATATATGGATGATTGGACAATCTACAGTCTATTGAAAGATCATGTAGATGTGTTAAGGATGATGTTGGAAAGATGAAGGCAGTGCCAGATATCATTAAATATCAAGAAGTTCATATTTGGGACACCTTTTGGAATATTATTGGAACATATAGTATGTAAACAAGGGCTATTGGTGGATCCTACAAAGGTTGTAGTCTTTGTTAACTTAAAACCACCTAAATCAGTGCGCTAGTTGAGAGAAACACTGGGACACACAAGCTACTATAGGAAATTCATAAAAGGGTATGTGCAGATCACTACGCCAATGAAGAAATTGTTGAAGAAGGATAGTAAATTCCAGTGTAATGAGGATTGTCAGTGAGGTTTGGACACTCTAAAAGAAAAAATGGTCACATCACTTATACTAGTATTCCTAGACTGGGAAAAGACATTTCATGTTCATGTAGATTCATCGGCCATAACATTTGGATCTATTCTGGTGCAGCCAAGAGTAGGAGAGTTATACCATCCTATAGAATTTGCAAGCATAAAACTATCAGAGTCAAAGAATAACTACATTACTACAGAGAGAGAAGGCCTAGAAATGGTATATGCACTTCATAAGTTCAAACACTATCTACTTGGGAAACACTTTAAAATGGTCATAGATCATTCTGCCCTCAAGTACCTAGTCAATAAGCCAGTGTTGGAGGGGAGGACCTGTAGATGGTTACTGTTGTTTCAGGAATTTGACTTTGAAGTGATATTCAAGCCAGGGAAGTTGACTGCAGGACCCAATCACCTGTCGAGGATCACCAATGGAGAGGAACCTACAAATTTAGAGGAAAAATTCCCTGATGCCCAGTTATTTTCAGTCCAAGTAGCTGATGAATATTGTGTCAACATCATTGAATACTTGAGTACATGGACCGTGCCACAAGAATTCAACATTGCACAGAAGAAAAATTCGGTAGTCAAAGTTGCAGTCTATCAATTGATTGTAGGACACTTATACAATATGGGCACAAACAACATCTTGAGAAGATGTGTACTAGAACATGAAAGGCCTATTATTTTAGCAGAGGCTCATGAGGGAATAGTTGGAGGACATTATGCAGGAAAATATATCGTGCAGAAGGTATTGCATGCAGGACTATGGTGGTCGACCATTCACAGAGATGCAAAGGACTACTGCCATAGATGTGATGTATGTCAGAGGGTTGGAAAACCTAATAGATGGGATGAGATGCCCCTAATACCACAAGTAACCTTGCAATTATTCGACAAATGGGCAGTAGACTTTGTGGGACCAATTAACCCATCAGAAAAGAGGTCAGGAGCAAGGTATATCATTATTTCGACAGAGTACTTAACGAGATAGGTAGAAGAAGCACCAGTGAAATATTGTAGCACAGAGACAACATCACACTTCCTTTTTGAGAAAGTGATCACTAGATTTGGATTCCCAAGGATTTTGATGACTGACCAAGGCACTCACTTCATAAACAATACTATCAAGGCTATGACTAAGGAATTTGAATTCTATCATCAAAAGAGTACACCTTATCACCCTCAAGCAAATGGAACAGTGGAATCCTTTAATAAGATCCTAGAGAATGCTTTGACAAATATCTGCAATTTCAACAAGGATGATTGGGATTTGAAGATACCAACAGTATTATGGGTATACATAACTACATGAAAGAATTTGATAGGACAGACACCATTCAATCTGGTCTATGGACAAGAAGCAGTGGTGCCATTTGAATTTTTGGTGCCTAGTATGGGTGTAGCAGCAATCACCAACATGACAGATCGAGGCACAATACAAGAAAGGCTAAGTCAGTTGATGGATATGGAAGAAGATAGGATTCTATCAGGATTTCACCAAGAAGTACAGAAAGCAAGGGACAAATCTTATCATGACAGACATAGTAAAAGGAACAATTTCAAGGAGGGAGACCTAGTCTTGGTGTATGACATTAAATTTCTTTAGCATCCAGGAAAATTCAGAATGCATAGGTTGGGACCATATGAAGTGAAGACTTTCATAGGCGGGGGAGTTGTACATTTGAAATATTGAGGAGGTACAAAACTCAGAGGAATGATCAATGGGAGGCGACTGAAACTATATAGGGATAGTCGACCTCCTAGTACTTAAAAAGTTACCGCATAGTAAAAACATATGTATATAGTGTATTATAGTAGAAGTAAGGGAGATAAAATGAGAAAAACAAATAAAAAGAAGGAAAAGAAGGAAATACATAAAAAGTAAAAAGGGGATAAAAATAAATACAAATCAACGCACATGGAGGGTGTTGACAGAATAGAATTGGTAGAATAGAACAATGCACTGCAAGAAAACCAAGGTTCGAAAATACTGTGCACATAAGATCATTTAATGGGTAGAAGGGTACAGCCTGCAGGAAACACAACAAAAAGTGAAAAAGTGACAATTTTCAATGCATCACAGCTATCACTTCTCTATCCCGCTATAAATTTGGAAAAAGGGGGGGAAGCGACCCATTGTGTTATTTGATAAGGAAAAGAACCCAGAGTGGAGTGGAAGAGTGATAGAGTGCTAATTTGTTCTACAATCTATTGATTTGGAAGCCTATAGTTTGGATTTTCTTTCCATGTCACCACGGAGGGTTAGAGTGTCAAGCAGAACCGGACGAAACACATGGAGTAGCACTCGGGTGCCAGAAACTGAAACAAATAAGATGCCCATAGTGGTGGATGTGGATGAAATCCACACACCGGAGTACGAGAATACCACATTTCATGTGGAAGAGGAGAAGGAACCCATACAGGATCCCGATCATCCAGAAAAGGATGTCGAACAGACGAAATCTGACGTGTCCAGGGGAAAGGGTCGCAATAAGAAGAATTGGCCACGGGTTCCATGCAGCAGGGCCTAGAGACAAAACCAGAGCATGAAATGAAGAAAGAGGCCCTACTAGAGTGTGGGGTATCGTCCCCACAAGGGAAAAATAAGGTGTGAGCAGAGACTAATGTGCAAGGCGTACAACGCGTATAAGAAAAATTGGATATAGTGATGCCAAAAATTCCCAAGGGAGTGAAGACCAAAGATAACATGGTAGGAGGATTTGATAGCCTTAAATACTCCAACCATGATTTATATGATGTCATAAAGTTCCCATATTTGTCACCACGGAGATACCTAGAGAGAAGAGGAGAAGGTCCATTATGCGTGCTACTTTTGGAGCCTGCACAGTGGATCCTGGGACTGTACAACACCGACATCATGAAATTATTAGACATACCTCACTTCAGGCGTGGGAAACACATAAACGGATGTGTCAAAAAGTTGTTAGCGAGGGTGCATGGAGGCATCTTATGGATGGATAGGCCAGTGCCTATCAATGTCGACCTCATCGCAATGATTACAGGGCTACCCACAAATGGGGAGAAGCCAGAACAATACCTAGAAGACAAAACTAAGGCGAAAGCCATCTCAGACGAGATCAAACCAAAGTATGGAAAATAAAGGGGTAACAAAGGTATTATGATTAATGAAATCAATGATATTGTGGCACAATTTGAAATAATATTTCTTGGTTGTAAATTAATGCGCAAGTACCAAAAAGAAGTGCCCGCAAGAGTAGTAGTAGTTGCGGCGCAATGCTCAAAGGGGAGCTCGATGAGTTGGGGCCCTTATCTACTGAACTTGTTCCTTAAATACTGCAAGGACGTGCACAACTGGGGCTCTGAGTTCCACTATTCATGGTTACTCATCCTCATTGCACTAATGTGGTGGAAGGAACCCACATATAGCATGTTCCTACCAAGGATGGGAAAATGTGGCGCAGTGCACTACACATCCCTTCGCAGTACACTTGATCCCAAAAAAAAGAAACTTAATAGTGAGATGTTTTTGATATAATTGATAGAGATATAAAATAGAGTTGTGAAGACATGAAGGATTCCCATAGAAATTGTCCATGAGTTTGGGAAGATAGAGAACTTCTAGGCATCGCATCACAATATGTGGCTACAAGCAAAGAGGGATCCAGCTAAGGAGTGGTTTCAGTTGAAGTACTGTGTAACAATGCAGGACATCCATATGGAGGTCCAAGAATGGCCCAAGGAATGGAGAGTTCCAACAATCCCAAAGATGATGCCAGGAGCACAAATGAGGATGTAGGACATAATAGTCCCTGTGCAGCAGGAAGGCACAAATGAAGAAAGAACCAAGAAAAATATGGCACAGGGTGAGGAAGGGGACAACACTCCCATAAAAAATAAAACCAGAATGAAGAATCCATCCCAATGTGGTTCTACATAGGGATCATTGCACATATATCAAACAACAAGAGAAACAACAGAACAAGTGTGTCCAGAAGAAAAGAAGACGGAGACACAAGAAGTCTCAATGGAGGAAGGAGAAGGGAAGGATACTAGCATGGATACACAGATGCCAAAAGTATCTAAGCCATCAGTTGCCCAAAGGAAAATTCCAATGGAGCAAGAGAGTGGTGCCAGGAAGAAGGAAAAGGCCCACAGAAAACCAATGGAAACATCATTAACAACAGATGATGTGGAACTGATAGCAACGACAATGGAACATATATTGTCGGAGGTATGGGAAAAAATGAAGAATCACCGAGCTTCAATTCTGGAGAAAGTACAAGAAGTAAAAACTATGCTAGAGAATTTGAGGATCAAGACTGAGCAGAAACAAAAGGAGAAACCAGTGCCTGCTAGAGAAAAAGCATCTTCTAGAGAAGAAGCATCTGCTAGAGAGACAGTGCACATCACGACGCAGGGAAATGTTAATTTCATAATAACATCGAATATTTTGTTCTTTGATGAGGAGACAACACAAAGGCCCCCGAAACGAATTGATAGGTTGGACTTGGAGTTGCCCAATATTCCAACTAAAGCGTTGTACAAATTACAAGTGAGTGTCATGCAGGAGATTCAGTCCAGAGCAAGGTCAGATGCATCAAACTTACAATTGGTGCAGGAAGACAACACCTCACTGAAGGAGGCACTTAACCAGGAAGAGAAAGAGACAAATCTATCACAGCAAAAAGTGGATGAGATGGAGAAATAGATTGGTGGATTATTTCAAGGCATCCTTGATAGCGTAGAATCGGAAGAAGCAGATGTTGAAGATAAGATGAGGAAAATAGCACAGGCCCTGGAACAATATAAAGAGAAGATCAAGGAACTAGAGGAGTGGGTAGTACCTACAACTCCTCCAACAATTTGGGCACAAAGAGAGCAAGACGTGACAACATCTACAGAAAACACTATGCAGAACATACATAGAGTGGTAGAACAGTTGGAAATGAGCGGCCAACTATGGACATGGATATTAGAGGATTTGATCCTACAAGATATGCAAGGAAAGGAATATAAATTTCATGCAAAAATAAAATATTTCAAGCAGTGATAGAGGACAATTTCACTTCCATAGAATATCAAGATTGTCGCAGAAATGAAGAACCCTCAAGCAGAAGAAAATGTGGTGTGGGAATAGAAGATCACATAGTAAGCTCAGTTGGAGCCCCTACAAGAAAAGGAAGAATAGTTGGTCATGTAAATCAATGCAGTAAATGTGCACCTTGAACAGATAGGCTTGGAGGGGGGCGAGATCTTACGACCACCAGTCACCACACAGGTGGTCGAAGCCATGTCAACAAGGAGCAACTAGGCTCATGAGCAGTGCCAACAGATAGCAGATATGTATGAAGCACTAGCACAAGAAGTGACAGATGTTGGAGTTAGGTAGTGACTCGGGACAAGTCACCACTATGTCAATGTTGGGGATCTATTCGGTGCAGGCCCAGTTTTGAGGAAAAGCAGCACGTGTAAGGAAGACGTGTATGCAGGAAAAGTACCACGTGCAAGAGAGACATGCATGCAGGAAAATCAGCATGTGCAAGACAGGTGTGCATGTAGAAGAGGAAAGCATGTGAGGAATGCATGAAAGAATACCTAGCCATGATAGGGTTATGGTTTTGGTAAGAATATGTAATGGCCCGTAATCCAAAAACTGTATAAGTAGGTACCTGGGAGGTCTAGGTCGGGGTTTTTTTTCTGGTTGGTCATTGTTACTATGTCGTTCAAAGAGGGAAAGACTATGAATCCGATCTTTGTTTTTGTAAGTTGTTGAGATGAGAAGAGGAAATAAGGTAGATATTCATGGTTAGATCATAGGTTGAGGATCCCGGTGTGATCTAGTCTGCCTCATTGTAGATCTCGACCTGTTTGATGGAGATTTGTAATGCACGCGAAATTGTAGTGTTGGAAACACCATAATAAAATAGCATAGCAACCAAATCTTTGTGGACGTATCCCAGGAGGTGTGAACGATGGTATATCATGTGTTATGTGATTGAATATTGTGTATTTCCTTTACTTTCAATGATTAGATGTTAGACAAATGCGTGAATGACTAGTTAGATCTGCTATTTTACATGCATGAGTAAGAATGACAGGGTATTCAATATAAGTTGAATGGTAAAGTAACAAATCAAGATCACAAAGTTTAATCCCATATTCCCACTCATTCCCAAATTTAGGGTACTTGAGCATTGTAGCCACCAATAGAACTATCTCGGGTGAGACTACGCAATGCACTCTATGTATTGTGTTGCCTTCTGGTTTACCAGAGGGGTCAATAGTTTTAAAGGGGTATGGTTGGAAACTATGGTAGCATTGAACCTGGGTCATCCCAATAAAGGTAGAAAGAAAGAGAAGAAACAAACACATATACTCTACAACCTCTTGTAATTCCCACATTATGTATGTAGCCATGATGCTTTGTAGAATGTTCAGAAAGAAAATCCCTACACATTTTACTATAGAGTGTGTTCCTATAATTCATAAAGTTGAAGAGGGTTTTACTTTTGATTAGGGAAAGTTATTGTCAGATAATCTAATCAAACAAATAGAATATTATATATCCAAGAAATCTAAAGGAGATTATTATCCCTTCTATATGTCTACATATATTATGGATGCAATATGTTTCAAAACATCATTTCCTCTAATGAATTGGAGTTGGACGCCAATTGTTACTGAGCCAATACATATTTATCATTCCAAATTATGGGAGGAAAATGCAAAGGATTGTTTTTATGAGATTTTTCACAATGTAGTTATTCCAATCCATGAAGCCATTTATGGTCATCCTCCTCCTAGAATTTTTGAACAAATAATGGGGAATCTAGGTGTTATTGTATATTGGTACATTGAAGAAATTTTTTCTTATATTAGAGTTTTTGGTTGTTTTGCATCTCCACGTGCTCTGCCCAGATGTATACCAGACATACTTGTTTGTAGAGAAGTAGCTTATCAAACAGTTTCTACAAGTATCACCAAAGAATTGAAGGTTTCATAGAAAAGATTTTGTCCAGCCTATCCTATACATGTTGGTATATTTTCATTATCATATTTTGCACATGCTAAGGTTGAATCTTTAGCCTTAGATGATACTACATTGGCTACCATCAAATTCAAAAAGAATGATCCACATAGGGTGGTAGAAAACCATTTTTCTCAATTCAATATGAAGAAATATTTCCATGAAGATTCTCCTTTTGATGAGATTTTTGAAGGATCCAAATCATATGATGAAGTTATATCAAGGTTTTAGAATCTTCCTGAAAAGGAAAATTCTAGTTTTCTAAATTTCCAAAAAAACAGAAGGAGTGGTTTACCCAATATTTTGCAAGTAGAACAAAGTCTTGTTCATAATGATAATCCAAATTCACAGGTGACAACATCATCAAATCTCAAGAAACATGACTTGCATGATGTCAAAACCAAAGAAGTTGAAAAGACACCAGAGATATTGTCCAAGAACACAACATTTTCAGGGATAGCCATACTAGGTAAGAAATATGAAGAATCATTTGCATTGTTTGAATCTTTCATGAAACGTGGTCATACTTTTCCTCGGTTGTTCTCAAATACTGAAACTCCTGTGAAATATCTCACAACTCAAGGGGAATATACTGCACTTGAAAATCCCATCCCATCTTTAACTCCCCTAGAAACAAGTTATGATTTGTCTGGTTCAGAGGTAATAAATGTAGATGATTTGACACCTATTGAACAGAAGAGATGCATTCATCGTTTCTTCAAAGAGAAAAGGAAAGCTATCATATGAAGAGAAATTTAGAAAAAAGGATGAGTATTTACTAAAAGGAAAAGAATGGTATATCATGGACAGGGACAAGGTGACCCTAAATTATCAAAACAGGGAGCAAATTCACTGGGGGGAATTTGCAACATACAAGTTATGGTCAGTAGATAAATTGATAGAACAACTTGAACAAAAGAATCATTTGATTGAGAAGTTACAAAATGATTTGAGACAGACAAAATTCATTGTTAGGGAGAAAATCAATTATGAACTAACTCAAGTCAAACATGATTTTTAGTAGATCAAACAATTAGAGGAGAAATTGAAGGAAAGTTTTCAATATCAACACTTGAGTAAGAACATTATTTCCCATAGAGATACATTCATAATTCAATTGCAACCCCGAATAAGTACAATCGAAAGAAAAATAATTAACATCTCTTCCTCTAAGAAACAAGCTTTGAAAACCAATGAGGGATTGCAGATAGTTCAACAAAAAAATTATGAAAATTTGGATATTATCCAAAAACATTATGATGTAATCAATAATTCATTACAGATTATTGATGACAAAGAGAACGAATGTATTTTTTATGAGGAAAATCTCTCTATGGCTAGGGGTAAACCACAACAGATGGAAATGACTGCAGAAATCAACTCTAATCTCATATATGTTATATAAACAAATATGCTAGCAAGACAAAACAAAGGGCCTACCTTGTCCAGACGTTCGATGAAGTCCATCGTTGAGCACTTGACTAAAATAAATACACCTAAAAATTGTCCTCGACAACCAATAAACGCAAGCATATGGTGATAATATATAATGTTATCACATTCAATAGCATAATCCATCAACATTCATAAAAAATACGTCCATGGAATAACAACTCAAATATTTTCAAGATATAAATTGGACAAGAAAAGAGTATTTCTATTAAAATGTAATCAGCAGAAGTGAATGAATTACAAAATTGTGTGTCGGCATGGTTCGGAACCGAGAAACTAAGTCCCTTCCAGCTGGGCCTCCACCACTTCAATCCTCCACCAAAGGAAATTTGTTGGCCCTTGACCAAGTTTTGAGGGATCTGGTCAAGTTTGACCTATTTCGGGACTTTGACAGCCTGTCGAAGGAGGAGTGCAAGACGAAGTGGACATCGTGGATCTCAGGCCCTGTTTTGGATCCTTTTGGGTTTTTGGTATTATGTAACGGGCATGGGATGTCCGCCCATGGGTTTACCCATGTTTAGGCCTATGTTGTAATATATATATATATATATATAGATGTCTAGGAAATATAGAGAAGGATGAATGGATAAGTGCTAGATCTATGTGATTGAAGGATTGTAAGCTCTTTGCATATTGTGTGAGACTTGTAGAGCTGAGTGCAAGTCATTGTAAGAGGTTGTGGAAGGTTGTGTGCTTAGATCTACCAGGGAAGGAGGATATAGCGAGATGCGCGGATCTCTTGTCCTAGGCGAAGTAGGGTTTTGAGGCTCTATTCTTGTAACCGATTGATTGAAGACAATAAAGAAGAAGAGTTGGTGGACGTAGCCCCAGGGTGGGGGTGAACCATGTAAACACTGTGTTGTTTCTCTTTGTTCTTGTCTTGATGTGTTCATAACTTCTTTTGCTAAGAAATTTGATAGAGATAGATAAATATGCTTATGCTTTGTGCTAATGATGTGTAAGAATGTTAGGTTTGATCTATATGAGGGTGCTTAGTGCTTGATATGCTATAAATGACCTACATGTTTTGATAAAGTACTTAAATACATCATATATGAGTGAATGATGTGATTCTCTATTCTATATCCGCAGTAGTTATTGGTTGAATATTGATGAATTGTTTATGCTAAGTGCTCTGTTAATTAATATAATCACATATCCGTGTCCCAGCTAAGTTTGCAGACACTTGAGTCCTACAACCACCCATGCCTCTACCTCGGGTGACACTTCATTTTCTTTGAAGGTGTTGCCAAAAGGGCCTGTAGTTAGGGTTTTTTTGGTGCGATGTTGTAGTGTTGAACACTGGGTCTACCCCTATGCCAACAAATGGTTCCATCGATGGGACCAGAAACTGTGATTGCTGGGAACTGAGAAAGAAGAAGCTTTGTGAAAAAATCCAATCTAAAATTGTGAAAGCTTGGTGCGTAGATATATTTCTCTGGTGAGTAGTACTCTACTTAGTCTGACAAGATCTATGCTAATGAAAAGAAGTATGATCTGAAGAAAAGAGGTAATATTTGTAAACTATGTTCTTTGATAAAGGTAAGAATAGTGAAAATTTATAGATCTGAAGGCTTTGTGCTTTGTAGAAGCAAGATCAGTGGAAATGTTTGTTTCAAAAGTATGAATCTAGGTATGTTTGATAGATTCTATCCTAGCTTGAAAACTAGGGTATTAATAGATGAAATAAGATATGATATGAATAGATCTAATATGAGCAATGAAAAATATGCTATACCTATGCATAGAAGGAATGTTTGGAATAATAAGTGTATGCAAGATCCTAGAAATAATTTTTTGTGGGTTAGCTACCATGATCCTAGTATGCAGTACAGGAGAGGTTGGGGATCATTTAAGAGAAAGAGAGGATTAACTCTTTGTTACAATTGCAGAAAACCGGGACATCTTGCTAAGGAATGCCCTGGGAAAAGACCTAGTTGTCTTTTTTGCAAAGTTATGGACCATGAAGTGTTGGATTGCCCTAGAATGATTGCTAAGATGGAAGGAATGAATCTGAATAAAGAAAACCCTAAGGTGGATCCAGAAGTAGCAGAACCACAAAAATAATCAGAGAAAGTATTGCTACAAATAAACGAAACTCTGAATGACCACCGGCATGTAAGATTATTGGAGATCTTCAAAGAAAAAGAATTCCTTGAAGTAAGAATAGGATACTTTGACCTTGACTGTGTTCTAGATAAGGAAACACAAGTGAATATCATGATAGAGAGAACTTGGGAAGCTATAGGGAAGCCTGCTATGATCCGTTCATTAGGAGGAATTGGGTTATTCATAGGAAAGATGATAAACCTATGTGGAAGGCTCGCTCAAATACCTATGACTGTTAATGGATCTTCGAAAAAAGAAGTTTTTGAGATTATTAAATTTATTGAGAACAACACCCCATTTACCATGTTACTAGGGAAACCTTGGATCGACAGAGATCAAGCCAGACGAAAGGAAGAAGAATAATTTTTGGAATAGAAGAAGCAAGAATTAAAATATTTCATGACTAGAAGGATCACACACTTGATTAAACAATGGGAGAACGGATCGAAGCTATTTAACACTAGATACCCAGATGTAGAAGTTGCAATAACATTAGAGGGTCCACATAATATTGAAGTACCTATCCCAGACAAAGAAGAAGTATTATCCTGGAACACTAGGGAAGAATCTCAGCAGCGCGAAGTGACTATGTCAAAAGAAGACAATAATTAGAATGGAAAAAGGAATACCGAGACAAAGATGGTTGGGAAGAATGCTAGAAATTTAATTAAGAAGAGAGCCAAGATCGATAAGTTGCAGAAGGCTCCAAAGGGAACCTCACATAAGGGAAAATTGCAAAATTGGAGCTTCGCTAGGATATCAGAATAGCGACACATGGCACTTCGCCATGAAGAAGCAATATAGCCACTGGGGATATTATAATTGTTAGATCAATGCTCTAAACGGATAAAAATCCATTTATGGCCAACCATCTCGTAATTTGACCATTGGGACCGTGCCATAATGAATAGAACCAAGTTAATGAAGGCCTCATACCCGTTGCAAGCGACCCGTTGTCGAGTTACCTATTTATCCTACCACGCCACGCACCGAGAACACTTTTTCCAATTGAGAATTTGAGACCACGAACTAAGTTGAGTTTATACAGTGATCATCATTCTTTCTCTCTCTATCTCATTACTATGTGTAAGCTACCCCTCAAACCTAATATTGTTAACCCCGAGCGTGTATGTCAGACGAGTTGAGCGCTACAAAAAGAGTTTTTCGGGAAGTTTTTATCGACCTCATGAATGAAAGAGTCATGTTGATGTCTATAGGTATACAAGCTTCATCCACGAGAGGACTTCTAGCCTCTCCATCCACTGCTCACGGAGCAGGATCATCCCAGTCGTCTGATGAGAAGAGAACTAAGCACGGGGATGACTTAGTGAATGCTAAATTGATTCTGACTATCCTACCCACCTATTTACCACCTTTAAGTGGTGTTGTAAACTATGACAGTGTACCTAGAGAGTTCGAGTACACCTTGGTCATTGTGTACCTCCCGAAGGGGATACGCGCAGTGCGAGTAGACCAAGATAAGATCGCAACGTTGAAGTTTAGTGACTTCAACCTCAGCGATCGAAAATTCTACAGCATGTTAGCCCCACATAAGTATCTGACTAGAACAAAAGAGAAAAACTCAAAGGTAATTCCCCAAGCATGGACCCATAACCTCGCACAATCCACTCTACTCAACATCATGAAAATTCCCCACTTTGGAATACACCAAGAAGTGAATGCATGTGTCAAGATATTGATGTCTTGTTACCATGGCAGATATTTGTGGCTAAACCACCGTATCACAGTTGATCTAACCTTGATCAATCGGATCACGGTTTTGAGTATGCAAGGACCCGACCCACAGGACTTCTATCCTGGAAAATCCATGGACCACTCTCTCGCACAAATAATCAAGGACACCTACGGCGATGTCAAGAAAGGAACATGAGGCTACAAGGTATCCTCTATTTAGAATGGCATAGTGTGCCTCGCTTGTCATATTATCGTAGGAAATTTAGTTCGCAAGAACTGACCCACCCAAGTGATTGTTTTTGTAGTTGACCTCGCAGGGAAGTGCGTGGACGGCCTACAAATGAATTGGGTGAAGTACCTGGTGAACCAATTAGAACTCAACTATAGAGAAGCCCAGGATCAAGGGTATGAATTTGATTTCAGATGGTTATTGATCCTAATTGATTTCATTGCTTGGGAGATGTCGGAAGGTGCGACCTTCCTAGACGTCGAGCCATTTGAATCATTGGTCGCGAAGTTCAGTACATTGTGGTACTCAAGTGACATGAATAAGCAATTGTAGTAAAATACCACGTTCCATACATACTATAATCAACTAAAGATAGCCATACAGTCTGAGCCTCGCATGACAGTCTGAGCCTCGCATGACATCGAACACTATACATCAATTCAGGCCTTTGATGAAGTTAAACACTTATCGGTATTTCATTTATATCACAGCGCGAGCCAATGAGCACAAGCAATAGCTTCAATCCTATTACAAGATGAAGGAGGAGGACTTAGAGGATATTACTAAGTAATGGTCCGTTGACCTCCTCATTCCAGTCGACCCTGTGGAGATATCCGACATCAACAGCCCAGAAGCTGCACAGGATACACCTAGACCTAACAAAACAAAGAAGACTAATGAAGTACAAGATTTAAGTAGTTCCTCGGTGAATACTTATTCCATGTCACCAATGCAAGGAGGTGATGGAGAAGAGATAGATGGCACAAAAGTTGAACAAAGGAGAGGCGAAGTAACACTGCCCAGAGACGAGGAGGACCCCTCGAAGAAAAGGAAGGTTTTCCCCTCGAAACCTTCCTCCAAGAAGAGATCAAAAGCCCCTATAACTAATATGCAGACTGTCCTCACCTCTTATGATTTCAATTTCATCATAGCAGCCCTAAACTATGCTTCGCTAGAGATAGCAGAGAAGTAAGAAGCTAAGTAGGAGGAGATGTACAATAGAATTGAGGTCGAACTCCAAGGAGTGCAGTAGGCACTATAGTCTAGTTGTGCAGTCCCCATTGCACCTCTGTCATTAGGAACACCAAAACTAGGAGATGATCCAACCCAACTCCATCGACTCGTTGATACAATCGAAGCTTGCCTTCTACGAGCACAAGAGGAAACAATGCAAGCCACCCTGGCTTTGGTACAAGTACAGGGAGTACTTGTAGAACAACGTCGAGCTTCTGAATAGGAAAAGAGTGCTCTCAAAGTGAAGTTTGATGAAGAAAAGGCACAGTTGCAGCAAGGCAAGGAACAGTTTCTCATCGAGCAACTTGAAGTAAAGGAAGTGGTCAATAGAGCACTTCGCTCTGTGACTATCGTAGAAGTAAATGAAAAGGATCAAATCACGAAGCAGGTAGTGCAACTTGAAAAAGTGATCCAGTAGTTGCAGCAACGTATCGCAGACCTAGAACTACGCATTGTGCCCGAGACCCCACAGGAGGTAAAGGACCAAAGAGAAGCAACTTCCAAGAGCGCAGTTGAAAGGCTAAAGGCCCTGACCTTCGAATGCAAGAAATTCGTTGATCGCAGTGCCCAGACATATGAGAAACTTACCAAGAACCCATAATTGTAGGCACTAGAGTCATAGCTCCAGGAAGCAAAGAAACATGCAGAAACACTACAGGCATAGCTGAAATCCCTGACAGATGTGGAGAGAATGAAGAGATCTCAAGAGCAGCGAACCTCCCAGCAACAAATCCATACTATCTAGAGAATAGTTATAGATATAACTCAGAAACTCCAACCTATGCAAGATAATGCCTCTCAGTTGTTTACAGAGGTAGAAGGCCAAGGTGCAGAACTAGAGAAAGTTAGCACCACAACAGAACAACAACTGGAAGGACCTGTGAATGATGTAGTCATTCAAGAGTTTTTTGAAAAAGAGATTAAATCATAGCGGCAAGTTGAAGTAGTTCGATCCAAGCTCGAATAATTCGAAGTAGAAATTCCTACATTAGCATGACTCAGGATGAGTCACGGGTGAGTGTTGGGGGAATGTTGGTCCTTGACCAAGTTTTGAGGGATCTGTTCAAGTTTGACCTATTTCAAGACTTCGACAACCTGTCGAAGGAGGAGCGCAAGACGAAGTAGAGATCACGGATCTCAGGCCCTTTTTTGAGTCCTTTTTGGGTTTTTTGGATTATGTAATGGGCATGGGATGTCGGCCCATGGGTTTACCTATGTTTAGGCCTATTTTGTAATATATATATATATATATATATAGATGTATAGGAAATATAGAGAAGGATGAATGGCTAAGTGCTAGATCTATGTGATTGAAGGATTGTAAGATCTTTTCATACTGTGTGAGACTTGCAGAGCTGAGTGCAAGTCATTGTAAGAGGTTGTGGAAGGTTATGTGCTTAGATCTACCAGGGAAGGAGGATCTAGCGAGCTGTGCAGATCTATTGTCCTAGGCGAATTAGGGTTTTGAGGCTCTGTGGTTGTAACTGGTTGATTGAAGACAATAAAGAAGAAGAGTTGGTGGATGTAGCCCCAAGGTGGCGGTGAACCACGTAAACATTGTGTTGTTTTGCTTTGTTCTTGTCTTGATGTGCTCATAACTGCTTTTGCTAAGTGCTTTGATAGAGATAGATAAATATTCTTATGCTTTGTGATAATGATGTGTAAGAATGTTAGATCTGATCTATATGAGGGTGCTTAGTGCTTGATCTGCTAGATATGACCTACATGTTTTGATAAAGTACTTAAATACATCAGATCTGAGTGAATGATGCGATGCTCTGTTATATCTGCGCAGTAGTTATTGGTTGAATATTGATGAAATGTTGATGCTAACTAATATAACCATAGATATGTGTCCCATCTAAGGTTGAAGACACTTGAGTCCTACAACCACCCCTGCCTCTGCCTCGGGTGAGACTTCATCTTCTTCGCAGGTGTTGCCGAAAGGGCCCGTAGTTAGGGTTTTGTTGGTGCATTTTTGTAGCGTTGAACCCTGGGTATACCCCTGTGCCAACACAATCTCATATAAGAGAGACAATGAGGTCTTCAATTATGTAGAGAATATATTGGGGGTTGAACAATCTGTTCAGACTTAAAAGGATAAAGGGATGCAGACTCAATATGAAGTGAATAATTTTTCCAAAGTAAATTTGCTCTCAAAGTTGAATTCTTCTCTCTCTTTTCCATAACTTGGGTTTGTCCCATTTATATCCTTCAAGTGGAACTGAAGGGCTAAGTTGGAACATTTCCAGTATATGGAAGGTCAAGGATCATGGATCTTGTGACTTGACATGGAAACCCGACACCTTTTTTTAATTTTAGGCACAAAACTCGATGTGCATGGGTTGTAGTGGTGCAAACTGCATATACGCGTGTTGTATAATATATAGGGCGTGTATATGTGGAAAAATAATGTTTTTAGCTCTGGGATTTTCAAAATGGGACTTCAATTATGCATAGGGAAATTGAACAAGGCCTTCTGAGAAAATTTGCATAGGGTGAGGCAAATCTTGTTGTAACAGATGCCCCCTAATGTTTCAGGTCAGAGGAGTATCTGTGATGGCTGAAATACATTATAATACCCATAAGTGGTAATGTGTGTAACATCCCCGACCTCGCACCAGCCGGGACACGCCACTCCTCAAACTCTTTACTTAGCTCTAAAACCGTCTTTGTAACATTCCCATCTTTCAATAGGCTAGGCCATACTACTCCTAAACACCCTTTCATGCTCAGATATCAATTTGTAACATCTCCAACCATTCATGTCAGGCCACGCTACACCGGAGAACACATCCATTCTCTATGCGAAACGTACTTTAACATACTTAGCATCCTAACTAAGTTATGTCATATATAATTTTCTAACTACATGCAATTAAAACATATGCACACACGGAACTCTTATGGAAGCTTAATATATATAAAACATGAATAGACAAATATGCTATGTAAATGCATGGATTCACACTGAAAAAGTAGTAAACATATACATGCAATACCCATAAGCATACAGACAGCTATAATCACGCATAGGATAAACCCATAAAAATAACATGTGAATAACAATGCAGCATGTAAATTAATCACACAATTGACACTTATCTTTGTGAGAGTATCACCAACTGCGTGCAGACCTTCCACGAACCTCCCAACCTTAGAACACACTGTTCATCACTCTCAAGAGTGAGTCACCCCCGAGTTGGGCTAAACTCCACCTGGGTAAAGGGTTCCTAACCAAGCTAAACACTCATGAACAATAGGAAAGACTTCGTCTCATGTGCTCACTCAACTAACAACCTACAGTCCATCATTCCCCACATGCCTGTCCCACCCAAGGAAGTGTGCCCCTTCTCTACTCAACAGTCCCTCGGCTGCCCCACTTCCCTTCCAGGGCTTCAGCAACAAGCCAGATAGGAAGTCTCAGAGACCTGTAGTTGTAGTTCATCACCTTCGGGAAATCAATCCCCAACAATTCTCTCACCCAGATAATTTCTCAAGGGCATGAAAACCCACCTCTTCAATATCCCACAGGCCTGACAACTTGCTTCTTCAATCCTTCTCCCAAGCTAACACTTACCCAACAGAAGGATATGGATACGGGTTCAGGTAAAGTCATGAAGATACAAATGATAGCTCAATGGTCGCCAATACTCCTGGATGATTGAATTTATATCTCAGTGATGGATGAATCAAGGGAAAGATGATAGTCCGAATGATGGAGAAATTCCCTGAAATGAGCTAAGTCCAACAATATGTATGCATGCCCCCAACCTGACACTTGTCATGTTGGAAGTTACTTTGGCCCACTTGGCCCCAACTTAGAACTTAGGATAACATAATTATCCATACTTTATGATTTAAGAAATATTAATATAATATTTCTTAACTTAGCCCCTTCCCTTTCCCTAACTAGTGGAGTTTAGTCCCCCATCTCTTTTATCGTGGTCGGTCTGCGTGCAACGATGTATTTTATATTAAATATGAGATATGTACAAAAATAGGTGCAGTGGCCTTTAACATGTAGGCTCTCCAACCTAATCAAAACATAAGCATCCTAGCTTATAATACTGACTCACCTGCCTATAAAACATGTCATATACACAAGGTTTCATGGCCTCTACATTGCGTGCACTTAAGATGTTGGATGCGGTATCCCAGAATGTGCACACTTCCTCATTTTACTACGTAGTACATGTGCGCACTATGCCATGAAATGTGCATACCAAAATGTTATCAAATTCGCTCACCATCTTATGTACATTTGTATTTACATTTACAATTGGGGTTCTACTTGGGGATATTACAATCCCCTCCCCTTATTTATGCATTGTCCTTAGTGCATCATATACCATGTACCATTCAAATTCTTTAAAATCTCCAAGTTTTATCTATTCAAAGCTTGTTACCCATCTGGTGCTCTACTTTCCAGCACCAATTCTGGTATTCATACTGCAACTTGAATTCAATTTCCCTATTCCATAGAGATACTTCAAGAAATAATTTATCTCATTGTTCCTTATTACATGCTTCAATTAAACTTCATTGAAGAAACAACTGGTTGTAGATCCATGACATTCCAACCAGCCTTATATCTCATTGTTGATAAACTCTCAGTGGCATACCATTCCCAAGCATGGGATATGACTCCATCAGGACAATGGCTTCCCAAAATAATCACAGCCCACAATCAATATCCATGTATTCTAGGCCAAGGTACCGAACCTCAACAACACTCCAACCAACGGTCTCTCTTCCCCACATGCCTGTACAACCCAAGGTAGTATGCACCTTCACTGTCCAACAGTTCATCGGCTGCTCAACTTCCTTTCAGGGATTAGTACAGTCCGGACAAGAAGTATCAGAGAACCATGGCTCCAAGAGTTCCCACTTTAATCATTATCTTTTCATCTTAGCAGCACTCCCACCAACGGTCTCTCTCTTTCCCACATGCCTATACAACCCAAGGTATTATGCACTTTCATTGTTCCACAGTTCATCGGCTTCTCAACCTCCCTTCCAGGTCTCTAGTACAGGTCGAAAAGGAAGTCTCAGAGCATCGTGGCTCCAAGAGTTCCCACTTTAATCATTATCATCTCATTCTGCATCATACACATGCAATTATCATGAGAGAGCATTATAAAAAATTCATTTTATAAATCAAATTAATTTCATAAGGAATTCGACTTTTCCCAAATATGAAATTCTATTTATATTGCATACAACCAACAAATTGTCAGTATTTTTTGTACATTGTAATTCAACATGTATAACACATTATGCCATGATTCTTAGAATTGCCTGCACCTAGCAATTCAATCACAATTACCAAACAATTAAAACAAATAGAATGACTCATCATTCTATTCATATGCATAAGCATAATTAATAATAATAATTTCATTTCTTCAATTTTCTAAACATAAGTTTTCTGTAGTCACTATTCCTGTGACCACCTCACTTGTAACTTTCCTGTTGCAATGTTTACAAGTTCCTGAAACATTCTTAACTTCATGAGTTAGCAACATTTCAAATATTAGTATAATTATTTTCATGCAAAAGCATTTATACATGCACTCACAAAATACATTCGGCAAAAATGCATTTAAGTATACAATTCCATCATGTATGAGTGCAACTATGTCACTTACCAGGCATGAGTGCAACTCTCAATGCCTAATTACTCAATGCACCTTTGCATTGACTTTCGGAATGAGCCTTATCTAATTCATGCATCTCACCATCCATAAATTGGAAATCTGGCCAATGTCTTAACCCGTATCCACACACTTCCCATTGTCTTCACAATTACTTGGATGCCTTCCTTTTTGACCTGAACACTACACCAAGAATACAATTTTGCAATGTTTATTAGCATTAGAAAAAAAGGTTGCAGTCCAAGTTTATTTAAAGTAGGAAACTCATTGGGTATTTGTGTGGCACGTAACCTTTCTATAACCATACCTTGCCATATCCAACCTTGTCATGCTCTCATACATGACTAGATTTCTTAGCATCATTCCTATAACATGTTCTTATCTTTTCCTTTCTATAGTTATTGTCTCATAACCAATTAACATGACATGATACTATGTCAGTGTGTGCATTCAAAAGCTAAAAAACTTTGATAACTATAATAGGCCTCTAGCCTTTACCACACCTAGTGGCAACTTAATCTTGTCAATGCACTTAAACAATACCATACAGCGTAGTAACATCCCAATTTTGGGAAATTCTTACCTAGATTTCCCTTTGGCAATTATACAACATGATTTCCAAAAGAGAGATACTTACCTACAGGACTGCCATTAAACGAGTTTAATTCCACTTGATCAATTGATGACAATAGGAGCTCTTATGCTTCCTTATCAGCCTTATAATTCAATATTCTAGCCTTATGTTGCTTCCATCCATGTGCAGCAACATTATTAACAACACTTGCAAACATGCAAGTATTATCACCCTTTGGCTATCCCAACAAGCCATAAAATATTTGTTGCTATAATAATTGAAGCAACTTCATTCTTCCTGTATCACATTTCCTTGTTTATCCTAGAAGTCTTCCATTCTCCTAGATTTCTGAACCTTCAAATGCTCTTCACTGTAATTACTGTGCATGATTATTTTTTATCTGAGCACCTTCTTAACCAAAACACTCTTGGATGTATTTGTTTTTCCATCCAAATACTAAGATGATATTAATCTTCAGATTTTATTTATTTCCTCAATCCATCTATCCCAACTCATACTTGGATGATTTATGATTCCTATCTTGTTGTCTTATAGACTTTGGATCTTCAATATCCATTAATTTTTCAGATCCCTCTTATCCAACTCCTACATGACCCAATTCTATTTCTAGTCATGTTTTATGAGTAACTTAGGACAATTAACAACAACTTCCTTCTTAAGGTACTTGATTTATCCTTTCCTTAACTAATCATATCAGTACTTGGATTTGCTTGGTGTCTATTACTTTCCCTTGTCTTGACCAATCTGATTTCAACCTGCCTTGCGCAGTCCAATTCTATCATGCCATAAATAATTCCCTTCATACCATGCTTCCACTGCGCACTCTGATAACCATAAGGGAAGCATTATTATAATTTCATATCTAATCCATGGATATGATGCACTTCTTATCCATATATGCATTAATCCTCTTTCTTAATCCGATTACTATCATTATGATAGTCAATTCATTTTTTATAGTAGATCTTTCTCCCATGCATTGCTTACTTTGTATATTGGCTTCTTTGGGAGTGTTCAATACTTCATTCACTACATGATCTATTCCTCTGCCCAGATTCCATTGAATACTTGAATGACATGAGAGGACTTCCTGTAGTGACTTCCCAAGACTTTATGGCTGCGCCAAGATTCATACCTTGACGATTTGTGGTCTTGGCTTTTGATCATCTTATGAAATATTTTGTCATAGCACTCTTTCTTTGAGTACCTCTTCTTATTATTTTTAGCTAAGACCCAAGTCTCAAGAAATACATCATCGCAGAAGCTTGATAGTTTGGAGAACCATAAAAACTATCGTGTTTTTTAAAACAGACATGTGGCACCTCTAGAGATACATCAGGTGAAAGGAGGTTTGTCGAAACCACCTTTGTCAAAGTTTCAATGTCATGTGATTCAATATGTCAAAACCACCACTCGTGGGACGAGCGATGACTAGTGAGATCACCCTGTTTCACTCATTCGGTACTTTGCAGCCATGTGACATCATATGAATGCCGCCATGTAACGAAATCAAAAGCTAATCATTTGAAATGGATTAGCCGAGCATGGCAAACCAACACACTTGTACGTAGTCTGTCTTTGCTTCATGATTGGGGTTCTATAAATACCAATTCTCAAGTATGGAGGCATCATATTATCCATAAACAGAGTAATCTCCAACTTTTATCGACCTTCTGATCATTGTAAAATCATTTCTATGTCCACAAAAATTGAGGTACATGGACAACGCTAAATCTAGTGAGACTGGTTATTCAGGCAACATGGTAGATTTTCCTGCGAGTAAGGAGGAAAGGGTACTTGCACACATTCTAGAGACTAAATTCTACATAGAGTC
>ML792480.1:199654-212305 GCA_009831015.1 Picea engelmannii | reverse complement strand
AGAATGAAGAAAATGAGCACCAAGATGAGAACTTGGAAATTGATATACCACAATATTTGATCTAATCCAATATATATGAGGGCCTAGGGGACACTTATTTCGGTATATGTGTTCCATTGGTGGTGCAAGAAATAGTGAATGGAATAGCACACATGATGTGATTCTTGTGATTCGTTGTTGTTCTATTTTTGGAGTAGGTTGGAAATTCTTTATCATATCAAGATTACTATATGCCAATTTGAGGTTGCATTTTAGGTGAAAATAGGTTCTATATTTTGTGTTTTTCATTGTAACATTGGAGTCACATTTTCTGGATGCAAGTTATTTTAAGATTGATGTTTTGATATTTAACTATAACATTGTCTCTTTCTTATATGTGACAGGAAATGAAGTTGGAATTTGATGAATATGAGACCTATCTCTTCACATATATAGTGTCCTAGTATTAAAGGGTAGATACATGATACCTGATTTAACAAGAATTTTGCTAAGCAAGAATGGGCTCATTCAAGTAGATGAAATTTCTTTGATGTCTAGCTCTAATATGTTGATAAATTTTAATGGTTTGTTTGTTTGTTGCATTTTGGAACATTTTTTCAAGTTTAGAATTTTGGGTTTGTTTTGGTTGAAAATTGTGTTAGTCCCTTGAATGCTTCTAGTTCTCATTTGATGTTTGACTGAACCTTTTGTTGTGGCATGATTGGATTCATCTAATTTCCATTGAGTCAAGGGTTTGGGTTAAAATTGAAGACCTTTGTTGAGTAATTTTATTTATTTTTAATCTTTTTGTCATGACATTTATTTGAGAAACATATGGTATTAGGCTTAATATATGGTTTTGGTTATTCTGTGGGCACTCAATATGTTTTCCATAATTATGATTAATTTTTTAATATGTTTAATGGTCAATGAAAGATTTTTTTATTTCCTTTCACTTTGTGGTATGAATTGAGCATCTTCACCTTTTAGGATCTACTATGTTTATTTTATATTTTCTTTGAAAAGACTTATTGATTGTTTAGAAAGGGAAATGAGCTCTACTTAGCTAAGCGAAGAGAAAAATGGTCTATGCACTAGGTTCCTATGCATTCATCATAGGAGACCTATTAGCATGAGACCGACATTCCTCTAATGCAATTACACTTTTGATGCCAAGACTAAAAGAGCATTACATGTAGCCAGTGGAGGATGAGAGAATGTTTATTGCACAATCATTCTTAAAGTCAAAGTGGGAATACATGTTCCATTGGTGGTGCAAGAAATAGTGAATGGAATAATACAAATGATGTGATTCTTGTGATTCATTATTCCTCTATTTTTGGAGTAGGTAGGAAATTCTTTATCATAACAAGATTACTATATGCCAATTTGAGGTTGCATTTAAGGTAAAAATAGGTTGTATATTTTGTAGTTTTCCTTGTAATGTTAGAGCCACATTTCCTTGATGCAAGTTATTTTAAGATTGATGTTTTGATATTTAACTATTACATTGTCTCCTTCTCGTATTTGATAAGAAACAAATTTGGAATTTGACGAAGCTAGGACCTATCTCTTCACAGAGATAGTGTCCTAGTATTAAAGGGTAAATACCTGATTTAACAAGACTTCCACTAAGCAAGAATGGGCTCATTCAAGTAGATAAATTTCTTTGATGCCCATCTCTAATATCTTGGTAAATTTTAATGGTTTGTTTGTTAATTGAATTTTGGAACTGTTATCCCCATTTTGTCGGATAACTAAGGAGATCATGTCTCAAGGCCCTCAAGTTGCAGATATGGAGTGTCGAGAGACCACATGACCAACAGTTTCCACTTGCACATAAATAATTCCACTCTATCACCACATTTTGATTCATTGCCAGTGCATCCACCACACAAGCTAGCTTCTGGAAGGCAGATGGGTCTTTCTCCATGCGATACAAGTCAAGTATTATGGCAAGTAATCACCCTACATTTAAACATGGTGTATTTGAGTTTCTTTTGATTATAAAACGTCTGCTTGGACATTATGATTTTGACCATGTTTCACCTTGGTGAGTGTCATAGACTTCCTAGTAAGCGACCAACCTTTGGGGAAGGTTTGTGACTGGGGTCCCTTGAGAGGTTATCGTACCATTCCTGACCATACTTACCACTTTTCGCTCATTACATTCTCATCATATTTCCCTCTTCTAGCCCCTTTGAATTTAGTGACCCAAGAAGGACATGTACCTAATTTCATATGAAGAAGGGGTTGAAGGCCTAGAGGGTTTGTTGTTGGATAGAAAATATTAAATCCTATATATAGATCTTCCATATGCTTCACCCAGAGATCCCTGAAAAAAGAAATGAAATGCTTCTCTGTAAGAAAAGGGAGACCTACAAAAATAAATGATAATGAATGATTAAGGGGTTAGTTGGAGGATGGGAGGTCTCATCATGAGTCGGCCTATAATGATCATGGGTATTTAGCGGTATGACACTACTATCATTTGGTCACTATGCTAGGGTAGTGTCTCTTAGTTACACAACTAAGAGAAATGGGGTTTTGTCATGAGCAAACCTTCTCATTTCCGTGAGGTATTTTTGAATGACACTGTCATTATCTAGACCCCACACTAAGACAATGGCCTTCAAATTGTTCCTTAAAAAATGAAAGAAGTAAGAAAATGGAAAGAAGATGGACTTGGAAAAAGTGCATCACAAATGAATGTGCCACACACCCTCTACAAAGGCACCCATAAATGAGATAATACAAGCCCTTGTATGTCATGAACCTCATCGACCTATGAATTCTAAACCCCTTCCACCTCATCATCCACTACATAACCTTGAAAGGCCATCCTTGGGAGAATACCCTACTTGATGGATTTGTTCCACCCAATAGGACTCCTAGGACACCCCTCCCATACTTGAACTTGGTCAATTGTATAAGTTTTTTTTTAGAATTTGTTTAATTTAATGAGGTAGTTTTGATGCACATGTTTAGGTGCCTTGCGTATTAGATCTAGTTTACACTTGTCATGATATATTTGACTTGAGATCTTTGGAGCGTGTATCCTTTTGTTTTGCAGGATCTTGCTTGGTGGCCAGTTGTGGAAGAACAAGCCTAGCTTGGGCTTCCATGGGGCAAGAAGCACACAGGATGGATGCTTAGGGCCCACATGCCAGATGATAGAGACGTGCCTTTAGAGACCTAGAAGACGTCATGATGGGCCTAACATAGCCTCTACCACCTAAACAACTTTCCTAGGAGAGGAAAAATGTCACCTCCTTCATGGTTAAATTCATGAAGGGGCTAGGGTTTGGTGGTGATGGAGCCACACATTGGCACTTGGAATATCTTGACTGAATGAGGCATGGAGAAGGCTTGGTACATGAAGAGGAGGCTCAAGGATCCCCTACGACTTCTACATTCTTCTCCAATGACTTGGAAATCGTAAAAAACGTCCCCTAAAGGAGAGACATCATCTTACTTTAGGGTTTCTTTTGTGCAAAAGTAAATTTTAAGATCAATCGTTTAATATTATTTTTAAAAGGGGAAAGATTAAGGCTATCGAACCCTTATCTTTTGGTTTACCCTAGTTTATGTGGAAAAACTATGTCTAGGACTTTTTGTATAAATAAAGATCAAACTCAAATCATTTTCATAACATATCTCTCCCATTGTGAGAGGCTAAGGTCTGAAATTTTCACTACCTTCAAGATTTGTGTTGTTTTGTGCTATGGTATGGTGTTCTTTTTGGTTATTGGCTACATGATGATGACGCACTATCTTTTGGAGGTCATTTCTATCTATTTATGGTGGCTTTTCTTGGTATGTTAAGAATTTATCATATTGCAACTTGGATTTGGTAAAGGCTATACTTTTTGTATTTTCTTTGTGCAAATTTCAAGGTTATTTGATAAGCCATAAGGCTGATTTACATTGCTGCAGAAAGTGTTTACAATAGCCTTACCTTTTATGCTACTATCTTGGTCTTTGAATCTTGAGTTTCACTAGTGTTTAGCTAGTTTATCTCTTGCACCTTTTACTTGATTTCTAGCACTTTTTTAGCAGCTTATTGTACCATTTCATTGTTGATATATACTATTACTAACTGCTTCTATTAGGGACAACAATCTTAACTTTCTTTTCCACTTGATATATTGCATTGTATACTTGGTTTTCCTTCTGTCTCGGGTAGGTGTTATCTCTTTGAAGGTCACTCAAGGTTTTGGAAACCTCAAAAAACTATCAAGACTCATCACCAAGTTCCATTTTCCATCTAGAAATTTGACCTATAGGGGAATCCGATCATACATCACATTTTATGTCTTAATCCCCCAGGGTCACCAGGATTCCCCCCTTGAGGTGACTACATCACCTCTAAATTGACGGGAACACCTACCTAAGGTGACAATGGGTAGGTTCCCTCAAAGTTGTCACCATTTTTGTGGTTGGGTCAAGATTTTCCCAACCTACAACGTGTGCGATAACAAGTTGGTGCCATTTCCGGTGAGGATTTTGAATCCTCTTCCAAACCATAACGACACTTTGGCAAGCTATCCTAAAGAATATTCATCATATTTCCTAGCGACTCCACCCAAGGGATGTTCCCTTTTCACCTTTTTGATGAGCTCTTCTTGAAGCTCATCTGGTGACTCGACCTTCCTAGAACCCTTCCTCTTCCAAGCCTTTTCCCCCTAGGAGGTTAAAACCTTCTAAGGTTTACCAAAAAAGGCCTCCCCTTAAGTCTCCCATTGTCAAAAACCTCTTACACAGTACCCTTCCCTTTTATCCAATGGCTCACCCTTGAGAAAAATACTTTTACAAACCCCTTAACATGGCCACCATCCAGGGATACCCAATGCAATGCCAAAAGAGTCAAACAAGTGGTTGCTAAAGTTCCCAAGAAATAATGCAGTGACTGTTGAGGATCATATTTACATCATAGGATGGGAAATGGAAAATGGAGGAATTGAGCATGAGGATATAACCATGATACTATTGGCTTCATCATTGACTGAAGATTCTCTCGATTGGTTGAAAGGCCTTCTAGAAAATCACCTCACGTCCTATGAAGATTTTGGCAAGTTATTTAAGAGAATATGGTCAAAACATAAAGACATTGGGATGCTTGTAGCTCAATTAAATCAAATAAAGAAAAAAGAGAATGATATAGTGAATGAATTCAATACCAGATTTAACAGGTTGTACAACCAGATTCTGACAGAGTTTTGTCTTATAGCTACATCAATCTGTCTCCTCTATATGAATGATTTTGAAGGAAATTTTTCTTCATTTCGAAGGACAAGAATCCCACATTGTTAGCACAGTCCAAAGAATACATTGTTTAAACTTAATAGAATCTTGTTGATTCGAGGGTGGATCCTTTTTAGTACCCTCGTGTCAAGGCAGAAGAAAATATTAATTTTTCCAACAACAGTGCTCCTGATCTGATTTCCCTCTTGAATCAAAAGATAGATCGGATGAGTACTAAATTTTCCTATGTAAAGAACCAGATCATGGGCCATTTGACTACTGTGGAAATAAATCAATCTTCTCCCATTCCTCAGTTTATTAGACAATAGAGAGATGACATAGGTTGGAAACAAAAGCCTCAATAAGAGGCAAAGGATCCTAATACTTTGAAACCAATTGGGATGGTCGACACAGAAGTTTGGTGCCTTCCATACCAACAACCTCACAAAGAAGATGAGTGTCCCCAATGAGATGAATATTCTCCTGACGATATGAATTTTATGGATATGATATGTATTTTCGAAGAGGAACAAGTCACACAAGAATAGATCAATGAAGCCAAAAGATGGAGGAAAGAGAGGGGAGACTCTAGGCCTTGAATCAGTTGACATATGATTACAATAAGGAGTTAAGGAGAAGGGAATATTTGACCTACACTAGAAGAAATAAAGCTTCAGCCCCTCCATCACAGCCTGTCACTCCTCTTCTATCAACAAAGAAGGTGTCCCCACCAGCTCCATGTCTAGTACATGGGTTGCTTCCTAAGCCATCTCCTACATATGAGATTCAATTGAATATAGATGTTGCAACCATGTTTGGAAAACTGAATATTATGGTCCCAATGGTAGAGATGTGCAAGATCGCTTCTGTGAAAAGGGAAGTCTTGAAGATATTACAGGTACCAACCGAGAAGGAAGGCCCTCCTATGATTTTGAACACTATGTATCTCAATCGACAAAGGGACAATAATCCCCCCTTCTATTTTTCAATATGCATGAATGGCCTCTGCTTGAACAATTGTGAGCTTGATTCTGGGGCCTCAATAAATGTCATGTCATTGAATGCGATGGAACAACTTGGTTTGAAGACAACCTGACCATATGGTAATTTATGTGGTATTGATTATAAAAGGGTCAAGGTTTATGGGTTATGTGAGGACGTTGAGGTCTTTCTGATTGATTTTCCACATATCAACCTCCTCATGGACATAGTAGTGATCAATTTTTTAGATGCTTGGGGGATTCTCTTATCGAGGAGTTGGCCTTATTCTCTTGGGGGTTTCCCTACCATGAACCTTACCCATGCATACATCCCCATGGGTGACGACACCTTTGAGATCTTGTACAGTTGGGAAAAGAATGATAAACATGTGATGGATCCCAATGGCCTTGATTACATCAATGAGTGTGACTATGATGTGCCTCGACAGATTATTGAGTATGATCCATATGAGTTTTATTTCATGCAAGGAGACTCCATAGATATTCTCCTCCCAAGGATGGATGAATACAAAGAGAAACTTGCAAAGTACCAAGGGAAAGAGCCAAGGTCTATCCAAATTTTGAATAAATAAGATGAATAACGTGAGGAAGCCATCAAAAGTATGGTCAACACAGAGCCTCCTTCCTATATGTACATTGAGGATATACCTTACATCAATTTAGTGAAGGAAGTCTTGCGCTCATGTGGTACAGGAGAAGGGGAAAGACCAAGTATGACCAAAGAGATGACAACTTATTGCTTGGCCCTTACATCATCAAGAATAATTTTGATAAAGAAAAGTATTATTTGACATCCTTGTATGGGAGAACGATGCCATTGCCAATGGATTGATATCTTCTCCTACCTTATGTTCAGGTCACATGACTTCTTTAGGGCATGGGCCCCAGGTAAGTAAGTAAGTCATGTTAGTTTCCTTTCACTTGCATCTTGATTTCTCATATTAGTTTATATGCTTTTTATATTTCATTTTTCTCTAATTGCCTATTGATTTCATGTTTAGTTTAGAATTTTTTGAAAAAATGCTAAAATTTTATTTTCTAGATTAGTTTTCATTTGGATTTTGATGTATATGGATTAAGGGTGATAGAACCACCCTTTATTTTATGGTTTTTTTTTCCAATGTAGGCACAGTTCCACTAGGAGATGTTGCAGTTCTCATGCACTCTACAGTGAGCACATGTCCCCAAGTAGGAGCCATATGTTATCCCCATTTTGTAGGATAATTAAGGAGATCATGTCTCCAGGCCCTTAGGTTGCAAATATGGAGTGTCGAGAGACCACATGACCATCAATGTCCACTTGTACATACAGAATCCCACTCTATCACCACATTCTGATCCATTGTTAGCACATCCACCATACCAGCTAGCTTCTAGAAGGCAAATGGGTCTTGCTCCATGCGGTACAAGTCATGTATTGTGGTAGGTAATCATCCAAATATGGAATGAATAATAAACAATTGTCTTGTTTAGATGCTTAAAGTTGTTTAAAGAGTTCAGCTATTAATTAATCATGTTGTAAAAATAGAGATATGAACAGCAACAAAAGAGACAAAGACAAAAAGAGCTTGATAACGAAGTTCACCAATGAGTGGCTATGTCTTTGGGCCCGCTTCCAAGTGGAGGACCTATTTATTGATCTTCAAATGCTCAATTTATCTTACAATGGCTCCATGTTGTTACATAACATGCTTCAAATCTCCTCTACAAGACGTCCTTGCTCAGACGCATGTATGCTTCCTCAAACTCTTCTCACAAACATGACAAAAAGGCCTCTCAAAACATGAGAAAAAGCTAAAATACATAAACTGCTCCTCAAATTCCCTGCATCAAAAAGTTCTCCCAAAAGCTTCACAAAGCCTAGTTTTTATAGTTTTCATACTCATATGAGGAATTCCAACTTCCCCTGAAGATCTAATCTCTTTCTAGGATCAAATCCCCCTCCAAATGGCCAAGATATCCTTAAAAAACCACTTTTGGGTCATTATATCAAGCAAAATACAAATTATGGGCTAAATATAAGTCAAAAACCCACTTTTTCGCATAATATACAGTTAAGCCCCTTTGAGATAGGTGCGCTCCCCCTAGAATTGGTCATATGCAACTATATATAGCCAAGCACTAGCCCAAAGGGCTAAGCGTTGGCCCATTCCTTGCGCTAGCTCTTGGATTTGGGGCGCATATCATGTGCCCTCGGCCTAACCAACAAATCCACGCGCATATAGAGATTATCCCCTTGGTTCTGGGTTAGGGGTGTGTGAAATGATAATAGACCATGGTTTGGGGCTTAGCCTCAGCCCCCTCCTCCGCGCCATATTCATATATTAACGTTTAAATAATTTTAAACTTGTTTCATATAATAAGACTCATGCGGACGCGTTGATGTTTGAAACTTTCCCAAAGCGCTTGGACTATGGTGGGTGGTCATGGGTTCAAAACCCATGGACCCCCAAACATTTTTAGAACTTTCCACTTAGACTATTGATTGGGTGCCATGTGGTTGCCCATGCCTGGGCCACGTGGCACCACCACATTTGCCCGAACATTGACAAGTGTCTCATGCCACGTGTCCAAATCTGATTTGATCTATCATATACCCAGACAACTGCTACCACATCAACATCATGAGGTGTCTTTGGTGATGTCATGCTAATGTCAGCATTGACTTTTTTCCAGTTTGACCTTTGACTTTTAAATTCTTTGAGAATCTTATCAGAGTATGATAACTCTCGCATACGAATCTCATTTGAGAAAGTAAATATACTACCAGAATCAGCATGACGAGATGGTTGCAATGGAATTAGTTTCATCCAATTCTGGGAACTTTCATTTTTGAGCATTTTCTAGACCTGGGGAGCCTCCTGGATCATTCCTCCCCACTTGGAAGCTTTTGGACCACCAAAAGTCTGGTATCAGTTGGTAACTAAGTGAGGATATTGTGTCCTCACCTTTCCGGTCTCCATCCACTTGGCCTGACTTGGATTTGTGCCCTTCAATCCGACTTGAAGATACTCTGCATTGCCCCTGTGAGAAGTTTAGACTCTTTTGTCCAATAGGGTGTCTTCCTGCAACTCGTTCATATATTCAGGAGCAAAAGCTTCAATGGTAGGAATCTGAGCATTCTCTCCTTGATCCTTGATCATAGGAGGCTCATACAATCTCAAGTTTTCCACATTTACAACTGAATAGATTTGCATATATTGAGGCAATTCTAACCAGAAAGCATTCATACCAATCTTGTCTAAAATTTTGAAACGACCATAACGAATTGGTTTAAGCTTTTTACCTTCACCTTGCATCCTTTCCTTGGTTATGTATAACCAGAATTGATCTCCTTCTTTGAACTGATGATCAACTCAATGCATATCATGCCTCACCTTGTACTTGGCCTGGCTTTTCTCCAATTGTTCCTATACTGCCTGATGGATCAACTAGATCCGTTCAATGAACTTTGTAGCCTTGTCCACATCACTATGTCCTCCCGCTGCAATGTATTTTCCAAAGACAAAATCAAAAGGAGACTTTGGAAAGTACCCCAAACAAGTTTCAAATTGATATCTCTGAGTAGAAGAATGTTTGGCTCGATTATACGCATGTTGTACATAACACAAATGTCCATCCCAAATCTTAGGATGTTTGTTGCAATATGCCCGAAGTAGATGCACTATTGTCATGTTCACCACCTATGTTTACCCATTCATCTGTGGATGAAATGTTGTACTCTTCTTTAACCTGGTGTCCATAAGTTCCCATAAGATTAACCAAAATTTCCCCAGGAATCTGGAGCTCGATCAGATACAATAGAAGTAGGTAAACCAAAATAAACCCATACATTTTCAAAGAACATTTGAGTTGTTTGTTCAACTGTGACTTGTTTTTTCCAAGGAATCAAGACACACATTTTTCTAAACCTATCCACAACTACATACATGTAATCATGACCTTTTCTAGACATAGTCAATCCCCCCACAAAATCCATAGATACACTTTCCCATGGTCTAGAAGGAATACGAAGTGGAGTGTACAATCCTAGCTTTCTGTTACTTGGTTTGCTTATTGCACACATAGTACATCATTTTACATATTTAGACACATTTTCATGCATTTGAGGCCAATAACAAAATCTTTGTAACTGAGCAACGGTTTTATCTACCCCAAAATTCCCTGCTATAAGAGAAGTATGTGCCTCTCTAATGACATGGACTCTTTCACTTTCTGGAATACATAACTTGCCCAAATGATACAAGAGTTTGTCTTTAATATGATAATTCAGTTCTTCTTCTCTTTTGCCATTACTTAAAGTTGCATAGACTTCCTTAAAATCTTTATCCTCAACATATTGTTCAATATAACTTTCATGAGCAATTGAATTGTGCTTAAGGATTGTAGCAATTGTACTAGGAGGCCTAGATAACATATCAGCAACTTTATTATGAATACCCTTTTTATATCTGATGACCAAGTGAAATTGTTGTAAAAACCCCATCCATCTAAAATGCCTTGATTGTTGTAGCTTAGTTTGTGATTGTAGATACTGTAATGGTTGATGATCAGTGTGTATTACTGTTTCTTTGCCCATTAAGTAATGTTTCCACTTTTTAACACTTTGTACTAGAGCATACAATTCTTTATCATAGGTTGGATAGTTAATTATTGTTGTAGTGAAGGTCTCAGAATGATAGCATATGGGTTTTTTGTGTTGCATCAACACCGCCCCCATGGCATAGTCACTTACATCGGTTTCAATTTCAAAATACTATTGGAGATCTGGCAATGCCAGAACAGGAGCTGTACTAATCTTTGTTTTCAAAGTATTGAAAGCCTTCTGTTGGATTCCTCCCCACTAGAATCCCCTTTTCACACTTGTTAAAGCATGTAAAGGCGCTGCAATCAGAGAGAAGTTTGCAATAAAATTCCTCCAATACTGTGTTTCTCCCATGAAGCTTCTTACTTTGGTTACATTCATAGGCGTTGGCCAATTTAAAATAACCTCAACTTTTTAGGGATCAATCTTAAGCTCTCCACCTCCTACAATGTAACCCAGATATACAAGAGATGTTTTGCCAAATTCACATTTTGACAATTTTACAAAAAGTTTCTCTCTTTGCAACACTGAAAGTATCTACCTAACATGTTGGACATGCTCTTCCCTGGTCCTACTGAATATAAGAATATCATCTAAGTAGATACAAATTCATCAATGAAAGGCATGAATACATCATTCATAACTCTCATGAAAGTAGCAGATGCGTTAGTAAGCTCAAATGGCATCACTAACCATTCAAACAATCCATGTTTTGTTTTAAAAGTAGTCTTCCATATATCATGTTCAGCAACCCTGATCTGATGGTAACCACTTCTTAAGTCTAACTTGGTGAAATAAACTGCATGTTTCAGTTGGTCTAATAAATCATCAATGCGAGGCAAAGGGTAACGATTTTTTACTGCAATTTTGTTCAAAGCTAGAAAATCCACGCACATGCGCCATGTGCCATCTTTATTTGGCACCAGGATGATAGGTGACCCACATGGAGAAGCACTAGGTCTGATGACCCCTTGTTCAACTGGCTCTTGTACCTGTTTATTTATCTCTGCATTTTCCAAGACTAATAACCTATACATGCCAATGTTAGGAAGAGGAACATCCTGCTGCAATTGTATCTCATGTTCAACTTGTCGTTTTGGAGGCAATCCTTTCAGGACTTGAAATAACTCATCATAGTCAGAAACAATTCTAACTAAATCATCTTTTAACTTCACATCACAATCTTTGAAAGTATCAATTCCGAAAGTGTCTTTATCTTTTACCACCATTAAGAGATATCGCTTACTGACATTTACCATCCTCTTCATCTGTCCTGAGTTGATTAGTGATAAATTCAATTTCTTTTGATGAGCCCTTACTATATATTATTTTTGATATTTAGTTAATTGATACTTATTGTCTTCACGATAGAATATTTCTTTTCTATCATACAAACATGGACTTCCAAGTACGATACCACATATATCTAGTGGAACTACATCCAACTCAACCTCATCTATGAATTGTGAATTAATTGCAAAATTTAGGACACATTATCTGTCGACCTGCAGCTAATTATCATTATGAATCCATCCTAAAGGATATGGTTTCTTATGAGGTTTAGTGATTAATCCCAACTTTTTAACTATTGCTTTTGATATCAAATTTACTTGTGAGCCACTGTCAAATAGAGTATCAATTTTTGTATGTTTTGAAATTACCCTTATATGAAAAAGTTTTGTTCATTTGACCTCATCAACTTCATTATCAACTTTTAAAGACTGAATTGAAGAACTTGTACTAGCTTCAAAAATTTTACCTTTGATTCCTATGACTGTGACCTTTGTCTCATCTCCCGAATCTGACCCCAAATTGACTTGAGTTGTTGCAGTAGTCTTTGGT